>JAODJW010000048.1:7021143-7039821 GCA_026777045.1 Hyperopisus bebe
AAATGAGAAAAAATCCTGGGTAAATACGTAAATCCCATTAGAAGAACGTTAACGCTTCTAACTCTAAATTCCAAAGACTGTATGTATAACTAAATAAAACAGACCTACTAGCTGTGCAAATATACATTCTATTTCTTATTATTTCATACATAAAACGGGCATTGTAAAATATAAACCGAGCACTTCAATTATTTTAAAAACGCAAAGTTTGTTTAAAGTAAAATAATTTGAATTTCAAATAAAACTAATGGGAATACAACTGCGTTTTCTTTTATTTCTACTGTAGCAACACTTATATATCGAAAGACGAAAACGGGTTGAGTAATTAAAAGCTTAGATGAGTTGCGGGAAACAAATAGCATTTGCTAATTAAACACAGTTCATTACCTGAACGATCAATAAAATCCCCGGAGAGCAATGATGTCGAAAACATATTTTAAAGTAATACTGGTAATGATATACAAGAAATCAACGCTTAAATGGAAGGGGGAGATACCGCATCTTTCGGCGTGGGTGGGGTTGACAAGAATAGACTACATTATGCAGTTCATTTAGTTAACAAGTGAAATAATAGGGAAGCGTGCAGTGTGAATACCGCGAGAAAGGCCACAAAAACCCTATTGAAGGGTCTCGAGCGCTCGCCGCGTAACCGTCACATGGACGAACCGGGTCCACAGTATTTAAACTGCAACATCCCCCTTTCAGCACCACTCCGCTGTCCAGCCACGCCGACGACAGGTCACAGTGATCACGCGCGACAGAAAACTTTGCGAAGTTTAAGGAAACAATTCGTGAAGATGCCAAGATCCTTCCTTGTGGATTCGTTAATTTTGAGGGAAGCCAACGATAAAGGGAATGAAAATAACCCACCTTTATTTCCCTACGCCGTGCACCCCTCGCACCCTCTGCACGGGCTGTCCACAGGCTCGTGCCACTCTCGAAAGTCTGGCTTGCTGTGCTTCTGTCCTCTTTGCGTCACAGCCTCGCAACTACATCCGTCTCCTCCGGCCATTCCGCTCCTCAAGGCTTCGTTCCCAAGCTTCGGCTCGCAGTATTGTCATTCTGCGCTGGCCAGGCAACACACCTCCTCTACCGGTGTCAACCTCAACCATGGCCCAGGGATATACCAAACGGCATATTCCGTGCCAGATCCTCGCCAGTTCCATTGCATCTCTATCGGTGAGTGACTTTCCACGGAATTATTGTGTTACAGTGTTGGATAGTTTTGATTTGTTAGACTACGTGTTATAATGCACATGCTGCGTAGCAACATACATGTCTATATAATTATAAATGTCAGTAGTTTGTCTCTGGAAATGAACATATGCTGCTGTCATCTTTTAATTGTTTGCATATTTTCTATTTACTTTTTGCAGAGAGCAACAGTAACCAACTCCAAAGCAGCAAACGCATGCGCACAGCGTTCACCAGCACGCAACTTCTGGAGCTGGAGAGAGAGTTCACCTCAAACATGTATCTTTCCAGACTAAGGCGCATAGAAATTGCAACATATCTTAACCTATCCGAGAAACAGGTGAAAATCTGGTTCCAGAATCGTAGAGTCAAGCACAAGAAAGAAGGCAAAACCAGCTCGCACCGAACCGGATCGCATAGTTGTAAGTGTTCTTCCTTGTCATCCGCACGGTGCTCAGAAGAGGAAGACGACTTGCCTATGTCCCCTTCATCATCAGTGAAAGAGGACGCAGAACTTACCGTCACCCCGTGATCCCAGAGACTCAGTCTGAGCTACACCTGTGGAATTCTAAATGCAGCCAAAAAATATTCAACTGTACAGACTTCTGTTATATGTATATAAAAGATATATAAGCAGGGAAGTTTTACATCTCTATATTGCTCTGTTATACATGTTGTCTGCTTGTACTTTTTCTGAAAACGTCAAAATTTTCAAGGATGGGTTGCCTATCCAATGCACTCTATAACCGTCTAAAGCGGTTCGATATTTGTGTGCTATACATCAAAAATACTAATTATCTCGAACAAAAAACAGTCAATTTGTTAGTGTTAACTATTTTTTTGATATAGTCAAGTATTTTGTATCTTATGGTAAATATTGTTTAGCTTTATGGCACTACATGGATGGTGCCGTGATCAACAATGGAATGTGTTCGTGATAGCAAATGTTTCACACATCACTCGAATGAAAAAGTTCTGTTGTTGTATCGTCAGTGTAATTGAAGATATTTATTTATTTAAAACAATAATAAAGAATATTTCTTAGAAATACTGTCTCGATTTTTAAAAACCGTTTTTTCCCCCTTCAATTTCAGGCACACAAGCGCCCTTGCGCGCGCACGGGTTTTCTTAGCATCACTACTTATAAGTAATTATTTATAACAAATAAAGCCACAAACTAATTCGTTCAAAACACATTTAATATATTAATGTTTACATTTAGACATAAAATAGCTACTCGGTAAGCATCAATAATGTACCTAAATTACATAAAACATATACCCAAAATACAGAAATATATGTATTTGATTCAAATACTCTTGGTAAGACATATACTAATCAAGTTGACCTCGTGTATCTATAGGATATGTATTTGGATAAATTTCATAAGTAAATATTATTCTTCTTAATCCACAACTACATATCACCATTTAGTTTCACGACAGTCTGATTAACAAAGTGCAGTTCGTCTTCGCTAACCTTTGCGAAGACAGTCGTATTTAGCGAAAATGCTCCTATGTGCGCATTTCACTCCCGGTTTGGGTGCCATAGAAAATAGAATTATGTCACCAATTTCATGTCTCGTTTGCACATGGTATTGTACACATGTCACTGGTTCAAACTGGGCTGCTTATTATACGTTTAACCTATTAAGTCACATTTTATTTTATACAGTACATTTTACAGCCAATTTGGCACAACTTTTTCCATCTTGAAATGAGTTGCCAATGTGAGGAAAATATATTCTCATAAACCACTGCTTTAAAACAAGCAAGACGGCACATTTCTATTAGACACAGGCTTATAAATAGCGCACTTAAATGTACCAATGACGCATTCCATGAAGTTGTATAATCTGATAATGAGTAATTCGTTGCCGACAGTGTTTTATAATGTGGTGAACGAGAATCTTCTTTGAAAAAAGTTCGTTCCAGTTCTGTATTTTTGCCTCTGCTGTTATAATTTAACCTATCATTGTTTCCTTTTTGGCAAAAAAGAGATCAATGTATTTTTCGGTCCAGCAAGGTACTTAATTTAATGTAAAAGTTGACGCCTTGGGTGTGGTACGTAAATGCTGACAGTTCATTTATGCAGCTGAGCATCCGCCCTGAAAACAATAGGTACGTAGAAAAAGAATTATTAATTCTCATAAAAGGGTAAGACATGTCTGCTCTTGGTGGTCTGCAGACACCTGTAAGCACGGAGGACTGTTAAACTCACGCTGGGCGTCTATGATAAGGTCAATACAGGAAAAATTGTAATCGCAAACAACTTAATCTAGTAGGTTTTTAGTTATTGTTTTGGTTCTCCGATCTAGACACATTATCGTGTCATACTAAAAGATCTCAAGGCTTATGGGACAGGTTACAGCGCGCTTGGAGAGCTATCAGAGATTTTCCCAGTGCAGCGCCTATTAATCAAGGTCATCTTTGTGTATCCTCTCGTCTTCGCCGTTAGGTATATAAGAGTATTCTTCGTCTTCGGATCCCCTTTTCGAGGCTAGAAAAAAAAAGTTGTAAGTGAGTTTTTCTCTTCCCTCGTGCACGGTGCACTTAAATTTAAGTAAATTGCGACTGGCGATTGTTACCCACGACACGATTTCCTTATAATTTCTTGCTCCAGTTAAACATATTAGCGTCTTTTTAGGCTCTTCGACATACTGCAGGCTGAAATATAAATTTGCCGTAAGTACCATAATCATATGGTAAAACAAAATTAATAAATTTAATTGAAATTGCATAACCAAAATAACATGAATTACTTCCAAAGGAAATTCATTTGTTTATGTTTGTATCTATGCGTTTCCTGACACTTATCAAATCACATTCCATATTTGAATATATCAGCCTAAAATGTACCTAACGGAGTTATCTATATTCTCTATGGATCAAGCTAAATAAAGTAATTCATTTTAAGATCTAGGGCTGTAAAACTGCATCCTGGTCAGTCTGAGTTTACAGTAAACAAGCCCGTTTTATCTTCTGTGACGCGTGACACGCTATGCCCTATCCCAAAGCAGCTTCTCAAAACTCCATTTAATTTTTTGAAATAGATTTAAATGGCATTTACTTATTAAGCAATTTATTATCAGCCACCTTTCCTGACAAAGGTTCCTAGGAGGACGGGACATTTACTAAATTATCACTGTTATTGTGCCTTTGGGCTGAGAACTTGCACTTGTAAACTTTGATTTAATTATTCACTTAAACATTTTAACAAAACTGCACTATTTGCATTTGTTAAGATATGGGATCAGGCCATTTTGTTAATTGCATCACAGAACCCCATTTTGCTCAGTGCTTCCTCCGTAAAGCATCCTTTATCCATTCAACAGCTTTAGGTTCGCGCTCTAGGGGATCTTATAGGCCTGGTGCTTAAAATGCTCAATTTATTTATTCTTAATTTTGTGCCGATCAATTCATTGAAGCAAAAAGGCTACAGTGTTCTTTTAAGAGAAGAAAAGCGAATTGTTGATGTGACCTTGACGGGCTATAAAGGGGCTCGCCCGGCGCTCGAGGCCTGCTTGAGTCAACAAGCGCCCGTCTAGCAGACTCGCCGTTGTCTTTATTCCAACTAATTTTTCATTTAAGGCTTTTCTTAGACATGTCTCTTATCTATCAGATTAAAAGAGCAGCTTGTAACAAATCAGTCTGCCCGATTTACAAGAGCATTAAAAGCGGACAAAAGCAGCCGGCCGTCAGTACCTGGGTCTGGTAGACGGTGCGGTGCTGCAGCCGATTCCACGGGTTGAAAATGCGCACGAAACAAAATACTTGAATCCTGAAAAAGAGCCTTTGTACGTTTCTTTAGAAATCAAGCAATTCTGCATGACAAAGGACAATTAATAAGCCGTCTTTTCACGACCAGCAGCTGGTTTCCCCGTCAAGGAAAGTTGGAAAAAATTCAGCCTGAATGCGCGCAAAAGCCCTTTGCGCGCAGACAGCTACCCAAGGTGACCCATTTGGCACAGCTAAAATAACCAAGCCCGAGTAAAAGCGAGGGAACTGTCAAAAACATTTAAGCTGGAATATCTTGAAATTGCAAATCCCTTTATGTGGAAGGACGCTGCCGATGTGGGCTCGCGGTACAATGGAGGTGGTTTAAGTTGGAGAGGCTTTGGAAACGGACACGTGGCTTCTCAATGAGAACTCCTCAGGACTCGCGTGGCTTGCGGCCCCACAGCACACTTAAGACGAGTTTTAAACTAATATTTCACAAAGAGAACTCTAAAATACAGAGTTTAAATTGATCTGTTTATAAAATGCTAAGAATTGCGTTTAATTAGAATGTTGCTTAGACGTAAATCCTGAGAATTCATTAAAGTATAAGGTGATAGCAAATACCTCGCCCCCAGCCTTTCTTCCAGCAAACTTAATTGCTATTATTCATTAATAGTATAATATAATGTAATATAATACAATATAATAAAATATAATATAATGTTAATAGTAAAATAGAATACTTAAATTTGTTTGGTCCTTTTGTTGTTATTCCTTTTTAAACATAAACAACTTGTTGCATGTGATTTCGTTTTCTTACTGTTTAAAAATTGAAATGAACAAAACAAAATTATTTCTTCCCTTACATAAAACCAGCATTCATTTGAAGATTATTTCGTTCAAATGCAGTATAAATAAGTTGGTAAATAGCGTCGGGCGTGACTTTTTTGACTTGAAACAATTTTTTTTTGTCCATAAAATCAAGACGTACAGTGTCATTGGTAATTTCCAGTAACATATAAACAATTCGATAACTCGTTTGCCTGTATGTGACGCTGAAATGCAGTTCAGCCCAACTGGAAAACAACTTGTTATAGAACGTCCGTATAGCTCGGTCGGGGTAGAAAGCAAACTAACCGGGGGCATATGCCTAATAGCCTCGATTGTGGCGAGGCATCCAGTCAGGAAATTCGTCCCGACAGCGCAATCATCGATCATGACCTTGTAATCACAACCCTTTCCAGCCGTCAAACCGTCACACCGCGTCAACTCATTTCAGCTGAATTTAACTATGGTATGAGAAAAGGTCATGTCTTTCAAATCACTTACTGTGCAGGGAGTGCATTATGTGCACTTATTTTAGTATGCAAATATCTCATCTTTATATATGTATCAAGCGCGCTATGGATTTCCAAAATAATTTCGCTTTAATAACTTGCCAAAATGAAACACATATCAGTTGTAGCTGCCATCTTTATGAAATCGTCATTCCTTCTTTATTAGTAAATAATGTAATTAAGCAATGAAACAATGAAAGAGAAAACAATCCTTTTATTTCAGTTTGCACCTGCAATGTCAAGGGTCGATAAATAATGAACTGCGCTGACTGAAACTGCGCTTTCAAGTGTTAACCTTTGTAAGCGATATAAAGAAGCAATAAGAATACCACCGACCGAAAAGAAAAGTTAGACTCGCGTTTCCGTCTGGATGTATTTTTCAGTTTACGCCAAACTTGAGCAGTCTTTAAATTTCTCTTTTTGATTGAATTTTGCACAGTTAAACAATTCCAACCACCTCCTACCCTTGCCGCTATTGAAGTCTTTCTGACCTGATAAAGCGCGCTTGGCTGCAGTCAAATAGGCCGGCTTTGCCCGTTCACATTTAAATATGGGAATTAGTCATGAAGCATGACACAAGCTGCAGAAATTGCTAAATTGTTGGCCTCCTTTCACTGTGGAGAAGGGGGTGGGGTGGGGGGGTCGCATTCATTAATTTGAATTTAGCGGAGAGGTGAGGGACCCTTTCTGGCGGTCTTTTAAGGAGATGTCATAACAAGAAAGTGATCTGAAAATGAGAAGAGGCACGAAGCCGGTCCATGGTTAGCACATCATTGCCAAATAGTTATTTACCAATTCTAGCGTCGCACGCTCTGGTCAGTGACAGAAACGTCGTCGTAAAATTCTGGAACATGAACCACAATTAGGCCTAACACTTGAAATGTCGTAAAGACTACAGCTGCTGAGTGTATCAATAGTACTAATAGGTTACCTTTCATTTGGTGCAGAATATCGCTTTCGCTGATAACTTAACATCACTCCACAAACCACAAGTTCCCAGCATGTAATCTGTTGAAGAACACGTGCAATATTGGATTATATGTACACTTGAATATATGACTATAAATTTAATAGAGTATGCTTAGAAAGTAATGTATTGCCGGTTTACCTATTCACTCGGGACCGCAAATACAATCTCATACCAAGGGCTTTATAGCGCCCCTTGTGTCTAAAAGCCATAACGGCACTCTAATGGGTGTCAAAGCATAACCGGATTCCATGCTAAAAAACCGTGGAAAACTCGAGTTCATTTGCCCTTCATGTTAACGACAAACGCACATATTACTGAAAACATTTAATGACTAAAACTTTTTAGAAACTCACCTCTCATATACACAAAACAATTTAAATCTATTCAAAGAATCAAAAACTAAGACAAGTACGTCAGTTATATTTAATATATGTATTTAATAACACACCCGTTATTTCATTAAATCATTACGTTAAAACACGTGTTTCACATTAAAAGGAGTTAACAATAAATTCAGAACTTGCATCACTTGGCAAGGTGTCGAACTACTACTACTTTTCACAAACCATGTCGTATTTACGCTGAATATTGAGGTTCGTGCGCCACCTGCTGTTATATTTCGGTAAATCTACCACAGTAAGTGAAACCATTTTCCAGACGGGCCTACGTTAAAAGTACGATGAAAACAATAGCCTACATACTAATTTAATACTATAAATGCAATATAGGCCTAATGCTTTACAGGATATATCATTATTGTGCATGTGGGGGACTCCGTGTTTATTGCAAAGCGAATGCTAAATTAACACTTACCGGTTACATGTTATTAAAGTGTTTTCTGTCTTGAGCAATTTAATAATTTAAAAGAATAACGTACGATTGGTTGTACATTATTAATTTTAGTACACAAATTCACTTTGATAGTGACCCAAGGAAGGTTTGTAAATAATGTTGTGGCTCTCAGGAGTTAATCGTATTTTACTTTACTGTAAACCAGGCTGACTTCATTTACAGTAACAATCAGAGGATAAACAGATCATTAACAATCACTACGTTATTTTCATTTTTTGATCTTGTAAATGCATAACTGCCGATATCTTTTTTTACTGCTGTGCTACTTCTCTCAAACATTATAAAGTGTAAAGTTTGTCGTTTAATGGCATCTGAACGACCTGGGGCATGAAAGGTTCGTGCCCGAGTGGGAGGGAAGCTGATCTGAGCTTAGGAAGGGGGGCGCGCAGCCGCGGGAGGAGCTGCACGGCGCTCTGCACCTTAGGCACGTTGTGTGTTGTGTCTGCGGACGGGCTTCTAGGCTTCAGCTGCGCTTCTTACACAGCGGATGAAGATGCACTTTGCTGATGGAAACGCTGTGACGGTCAGAAAGCGCGCCGGCCGTCTGTTTGACTGAGCGTCCTCCGGCGGCCATGAACAGCGGGCTCCCCGCTCCGGCTGCTGGGCTCGGCGGGGTCGGTATACCCGGCGCCAGGCTTAAGTTTTGCCGCTATTACGCGAAAGACAAGACCTGCTTTTATGGAGACGAGTGCCAGTTCCTGCACGAAGATCCGTCCGTCGCCGGCCTGTCCGCGCACGGTAGTGCGGGCAACCCGCCCCCCCTGTCCCTGAGCGGCGCTGTCGGGACTACAGCAGCGTTTCCCCTAGGAGGAACCGTGGCGGCCTCCGTGCTCGGCGCAGGAGCAAATATTCCGAAAAAGACCGAGTCGGTAGGACCTGCAGACCCGGTTCTGGAGAGCCAGCTGTTCACCAGTAAGCCTGATTTTTCTCCAACACTGTTGGCGGGACACAGGCCCACGCGGCACCTTGTTTTCCCCAATAATTTAGATGGCTTCCTTGCATTCGATTCCGCATGGTGTGAAAATCGACGCCGAGGCTTTAGTAAGGCCTAATATTTGACCGCTATTGCAGTTTAATTTAATAACTGTCTATGCATTATAATGTCACCAGATAGTATTTTCTTTGGTCGTGTACAATATTCTTATACATAATCAGACTTAATTGTAGTATGAAACTTTGATTTTACTTGATAGCCCGTTAGTATTTAGCGCGATGTATATAAACAGGGTAACATTTAGGTCTTGTAAATTACCCTTTGCCATCATTCTGTTATATTGTATTAGATGTGCCATGAAGGAAGACGCATTTGAATTAATTTTAGTAATTTTAATAGCAAGTTATTTTGCCCTGGTATTCGTTGCTACCCAACAATCAAATTAAGTAGCGTACCTAGCACAAGAACATGAAATTAACAAGAATAATTACTGTATTATTATTTACATTTTAGAAGTATTGGGATTTTAATAAAAATGTCAGTTTTAACCTCTCTTAAAACCTAATAATTTTGGTTGTTAACATTATTGCTATTTTTGCGTGTGTCGGTTTTAAGCGATAAAATTCTTAAGCTGATGTATTTTTCTTGTGGGTTTTAAATGTCTGTCTTACCAATGTGTATGTATGTGTATACACACACACACACACACACACACACACACACACACACGTGTGTGTATATATCAGTACCACGGACAGAGTAGGTAAAAGTACAGTTCTAAAATCTTATCAACTAAGGAATAGAGTAGTATTTTTGCTTGTTCCATCTGGCTCACCACAAGACATACACAAGACAAGAATATGTTTGGGTGTCAAAGTAAACGGTTAGCCAGCATTCAGTGCCCGTGCAGCCACTGGGGTTAAGAGCCTTGCTTGAGGCCATAGGAATTGAACTCCTTGTATAAAGTATAAGATGAATTTCGAACACACCTGCTTGCTGAATAACCTGTTGCATAATGTTCCAAAACCAGTAGTTGCACAGTTTGCAGTGCGGGACGACAGACGCATGAAATTCACACCCCGATCGCTGTACCATGAGTGCAAGCATGCAAGCATCACTGCACCGTTGCACAGACAAAGAGTCAAAAAGTGTAATTGATGACTCTGCTGCACTTGTGCATTTTGCAGATTTCTCCTAGCAGTGATTGTAAAACAGGGTAACTGTAATGACCGCTTATGATTACTCGGGGTCATTTTAGAGCTCATCTCGAGTTCATCTTTTTGTGTTGTAGTCCCAGGGATGGAAGGTGGTGGCCTGAGCGAATCCAGCCTGACCAACTCCTACTTCAGTAGCAGCTTCATCGGGGTCAATGGGTTCGGCAGCCCTGCCGACTCCAAATTCTCCATGATGCAGGTATGCTGCAATGGGACTGGTATGCAGGCTAACCAGGGACCTCGCAGAGAAGTCGTCGCATAACTGTGTATCTCTAAAACTTATCTCTTTGTTTCCTGATGTGTTTTTGTCTGTTTTGCGTAATAATGAAGTAGCTTTTTTATAGATAGGAAAAAGACCATCGCCATAGGCAATATTGTCTGGCTGTTACAATTATGATAGTGATTTATTTTGTGGTTTTTATGCGTCTATCAAAATTGTAGGATTTGTTAAACGTTTCAGTTTTGATATATGGTGTGTTGTGTTTCTGTGGTGGTTTGTGTCTCAGGGTTAGCCGGTCAGTATTTTCATTGTCAATGTGTAACTCTTATTATGCAGAGAGTGAGCAACAGCAGCAATATGCCTGGTCTACTTAACGACAAGAGCTACAGTGCACATGGTGAGGTCTGACGTGAATGACTGATGCAGTATGTGAAGTATACAGTTAAATGCAAAATGTGATACTTATTTATCAGCAGTTTCTCAATCGTTAAAAAACATGTAGTGAGATTTGTGCTGAATAAAAATCACAGTATGGTGGTAAAAGTATCCATTGTATCCCTGACCTGGCTGCATGGAGTATCTGTATATATTACCTGTATATTTTTAGGACTTCAAAAAGTAGAAAAAAATCTGAGTAGACTCTGATTTCTGCAGAAAAACAAAAACTTCAAAACATTTAAGAAATGCACACTAAATTTATCACAGTGAGCCAGAGCTTGAGCCAAAGTCTTTTTCATTTAGATCCTGTAAATTCCCCTGCATCAACCCTCTTCAATGACTTCTCTGTGTTAAGCTTGTCCCAGAAGAGAAAGGTGAGTTTGTCATAATGAACCCTGGCTGCTATTACTGATGCCACAATAACAAACTGCTTTTCTCTTAAATCACACCAGCTAAATGCGTCGATTAGCGCTGACCCATGTTTACATTCACAGCCTGTAATAATGCTTTGCTTAAAAATGCTTTAAAGTGCCTTAAATATTTACCGGTAACATCTGCACAGTTAGATTTGGTGAGCTGGTGGTGAGAATAATTTTCAGGAACAGGTAAAAAATGCCTCACGGGGGAAAAACATGCCTTACGCTTGACACTATAAATCATTATTTATGAAAGAAAGTTTGCAAAAATTTGCCAGCAGCCAAATTTAAAGATAAGTGGGCTTGAAATGGAGGTGTGATGGGGGAAACAGGGAGGGTAGGAGAGCAGGAGGAGGTGACCGTGGGATGCTTTCTCCAGGGTCCAAACCCAGCAGCCAGTGAGTTTGTTCCGAAGGGCGCGGCGAGACTTTGCATGCCTGCCGCATCTCAGTCCAGCATGTCGGCCTTCTCCGCTACCCTCTTCTCACCAAGCTCGGCGGCTGCGACGGGTATCACCTCTGGTGAGCTTTGCCATCTCTTCTTACGTAAATTTCTGATTACTGCGAAATGTGTCAATAATATCGCTGGAATAACATTGCTGTGTCGTTAATCCCTAATGGTAGTGGATTTGTCTGCCTCACTCCAGCTGGCCTGTCGCTCTCAGCTGGGTCTTCACCACTCCACTCACCCAAAATCACACCTCACACCTCCCCTGCCTTGCGGCGACGAAGTCACACCCCCAACCCAAACCCTGTCCCTGCTGGTTACACCCAGATGGGTGACCCTGGCGGTGCAGGACATGTCATCCAGAAAGAGACAGTGGGTGGAACCACCTACTTTTACACCGATAACACTCCTGTACCCATAGCTGGGATGGTATGTTTTATGCGTCTTCATTTTTTTTTTTCATTTGTCTTCTTTCCTTCTCTTTCTTCGGAGTGGAACTAGTGCTTCCCGGTTGCTGTTCCAGTTCTAGTAGTAATTCTCCGTTTTGGTTCTGTTTTTGGTCGTGTGAACAGTTGTTCTCTCTGAGCGGACTGTGCTTTAGTAACAAATTATTCCGAACTGTACGATATCTGACACTGCATAGGAGCCTTTGCATCATGGGTTAGTATGGTCCTATTGATGCCATCATCACTAGAAGCCCTTACCAGAGCACTCAGGAGTGTTCAGATTTAAGTCATCTGATGAACACGATGGCAGAAATATTATGTTGTGATTTTTTTTTTTTTTTCCCCCAGACTGGATCACGATCCACGATCTTATCATGATTCTTTTCCGTGTTGGTTTTTAAGACTATCTTGCACGTTACTGTACAGTACAACCAAACTAATTATAGTATAGTCCTGTAAAGTGAGTTTTTTTTTTTTTTTATGGGACCAACTCTTCCGGGTTGCGCTGCTAAATAGGGAGTGTGTTACATGTGGCGCATTGCATGTTGGGACGAAGGCACAAATGGAGGAGAGGAAGTGATCCAAGGCACTCCTTCTGTTTGCTGTTACCGGTTTTTTTGGTGTGTGTAAACAGATTTGGCAGACAAAACTAGATGCCCGTATGAGCTACAGCACTGCAGCTGGGAGAATGTGCACAAATTCTGTCAGGAGTGTCGCTCGATCGGTCATAAGATACTAATGATGTCTGTAATTCACAAAGCAGATCGTAGAGAAATTTTAATTGATCACTCTAATATCAAATTGTACGCAGATATGAAATGATATGTATATGCCGTACAGTTCTGTGTAAAAAAGATTCTTACTAAGCTGCACGTTAGCATTCACCCTGGAGTCTGTCTTTCTGTTTTGGGCTCTCAAGATTTTGTACCTGAGATACAGGTTGGCTGGTTTCACACTTGACTGATGGACTGCATGTGGTTTTTAGCTTTGCCTAAAGTCTTTAACATGACTTTGGACACTATTCAGGCTCAGGCTCCGGCTCAGGCTTAGGCTCAGGCTAAGTTGCACCTCACACCTGCTGCCTTGGCTGTTTGGTGCCACCACGCCGGAACTTCTTGCAGCATTAATTGAATTTCAGTGTAAACTCGTCTCCATGACTGTGGCAGCATTACTGGTCTTTTAAAAATTATGTTTATTAATTAATTTGTTGCCCTGCAGGTGTTCCCCACGTTCCACATCTACCCCCCCACAGCCCCTCATGTGGCCTACATGCAACCCAAGGCCAACGCTCCATCTTTCTTCATGACGGATGAGCTACGCCAGGTTACTGTCGTCTTGCTACCTTACTTGCTAAGATCACAGTTGCCTTGAGTTCTTGAATCTCTTGGTCTGTCTGTCTGTCTATCAATCAATCACTCAATCAAGCTTACCTTATCTCAGTCATCTTCGTGTTTGTGCCGACTGATTCATGCTCCCGATTGACTTATTCACTGTGTGTGTTTATTGCTCAGGAGCTGATAAACAGACATTTAATCACAATGGCACAGATCGACCAATCGGAGAATCCAGGTATCTTTAGTATAAGTTCTCTGGGGTTAATAGTCCGACAGAAGCAGTGATGTAGTCTGGTGTGTATATCAAAGCTTATAACGGTTGTATTCATTTACACTGAGGCATGCTTATGTAGACGGTGCAATAAGTGTCTGCTTTGCAGGTGTACCCACAGAAGTAGACAGCTATCATAGCCTTTTCCCCCTGGAGCCGTTGCCCCCACCCAATCGACTCCACAAAACAAGCAACTTCAATTACATCACTTCCTGTTACAAAGCTGTGAACAGCAAAGACGACCTGCCCTACTGCCTTAGGAGGATACACGGTGAGAGGAATGAAGACCCCTCCTAATAACCGGACTCATTTACACGTGTCTCTGCATGTTTGCCTGAGCAATCGACCGGCGTAATGTTAGTGGGGGTCTTCAGACCCGTTTGTCTTATGCCGATCTAGTCACGTCATCTGTCTGATTTGTGTTTACGCTCGCTGTCCGCATTCAGGTTTCAGGTTGCCGAACACCAAGTGTATGATGCTGGTTGACATGTGGAAGAAGATCCAGCACTCAAACTTCGTCACTCTCAGAGAGGTCTTCACCACGAAGGCTTTTGGAGATCACTGTGAGTGTGCGGCTTGTGCACATATATTAATAAACTGTCTGGAAGCTGGTTTGTTTGTAATACCGCTGTCTTGGAATCTTCTAATTGGATTTCTCCCTATGTCTCTGCCTCTGTGCTTCTCTCTCTTCTCTCCTTCTCTCACTGTCTTTCTCAGCCTTGGTGTTTGCCTATGATTTCCATGCAGGAGCCGAAACCATGTTCAGCCGACACTTTAACGACTCTGCCGCCGACTCTTATTTCACCAAGAGAAAATGGGGTACGCTCTGTCCGTGCTCCGTGTCCGATAGAAATGCACGCACAGCCATTGTCACCGCTTCCATAAGTCGCGACACTATTTGCTCGTTATGGTACCTTCCCATACATGGGCATATGGTAGCAGTGTCGGTATCTGTGGAAGTTTAGCTGTGTGTGAGAGACTTTGTGTGGTTGTGTGCGTGTCCCCAGCAGGTCAGCACGAGCCCCCCCCACCCCGGCAGCATGCTGGTCTGCTCCCCGAGTCCCTCATCTGGGCTTACATAGTGCAATTGAGCTCAGCTCTGCGCACCATCCACACTGCTGGTCTGGCTTGTAGGGTCATGGACCCCAGCAAGATCCTCATCACTGGGAAGACCAGGTATACACGCCTGCCCTCCGCTGCCATAAAGGTTATCAGGATTATCGACAGGAATAAAACAAGTTTGGCTTCCCTGATTAGATGTAACCATGCACTCTGGGTCATGTTGAGTTTGGGGCCATTTACGCTGGTTTATACTTGCAGGTTGCGGGTGAATTGTGTCGGAGTGTTTGACGTCTTAACGTTTGACAGCAACCAGACAAACCCGCTAGCTCTGATGCCGCAGTACCAGGTATGTCTGTGAAATGTGTGTGTCACACAGGGAATAGTTTCTGCACGATCTACACTCTCTTCTTTTTTTATTACATTTCTATTTTATATTCACTTCATTCCCACACAAAATTCCATAAACCCTATATTTTGTGTATTGAACAGTTAGGGTTTTCTTATTTTTCTTATACCTCTATATTTTTTTCTTATATTGTATATTTTGTATTTACAGATATTTTATTCTCTCTTAGTTAAATTTACTTTATTTTGTTTTTATTCCCTATTAATAGTCTTTTATTTTAAGGTCACAGTCAGTAGTCCATGCATTTCACTGCATATCGTACAGTGTATGACTGTGTATGTGACAATTTGAATTTAATTTATTTTTGCAGCAAGCAGACCTCATCTTATTGGGCAAAGTGGTTCTTGCACTGGCTTGTAATTCTCTGGCTGGAATTCAGAGAGAGAATCTTCAGAAGGCCATGGAGCTGGTGTCCATCAACTACTCATCTGACCTCAAGAATCTCATCCTGTAAGTCTGCATGTTCCTCAGACTGATTCTGTGTAATGCCACAGACAGGCTGTTGTGTAACTGCACCACCCAGGTGTCTTGCCTGTCTATCCTGACTGATGCAAGTGCGTCTCTCTCTCTCTCTCTCTCTCTCTCTCTCTCTCTCTGGTCCCATTTCTCTCTGCTCGTCTAACCACTTAGGTACCTGCTGACCGATCAGTCTCGACTGCGCAGCGTGAATGACATCATGCCGATGATCGGAGCTCGCTTTTATACCCAGCTGGATGCCTCCCAGATGAGGAGTGATGTCATCGAGGAGGACCTGGCCAAGGTATACATGCGCCTCCCGCCGATTCTTGATATTCCGTAAAATCCGGTTTATGCGTCGGTATACTATTCGCAGGCAGAGTTTTGCATCTCCGTGCATTCTCCGTGTTTTTGTAGGAGGTGCAGAATGGTCGTCTTTTTCGTTTGCTGGCCAAATTGGGCACCATCACTGAGAGACCAGAGTAAGTATGTGGGTTGTGGTCCCTGCAGCGCAGCTGAGCTGATCTTAAGCGATTTGCCTTGTTTAGAGAGAGAGAAGAACTGCTGGGTTAAGATTTACTTTGTGGGATGATCTGGATACTCTAGTAATAATTGTAGGGAAATTGTATGGGGTGAGTGTACAGCCAAAAGCATGAAGTACAGTTATTAAATACTGGGAATGTAGCTGGAGTGTAAGTGCTATAAGAGGTTTCATGTTTTCAGGGATCCTATGGTACAAGAGCAGGTCAGGAAGTGGTGGAGGATCTAGATTTGATTAAGTCAGAGTGTACCAGCTGGTAAATATTGAATTATTTCAGTGAAATGTCTATGTATAGATAAGGACAAGGGAGAAATGGAGGTCATGTAATTTCCTTTGGGCGAAATTGGGTTTAGATTTGAGCTGTGAGCTCATTCTTATCTATCAGTGTGTTTTAATCACAACAGTGAATATGAATAATTACATGATGATGATGATTCTTAGGGTGCAAAAATTCAAAGGTGTTAAGTACTGGGATTTATCAGTGGCACTGGAATACTGGGTCTCACTGGCACGCAGGTTTCAGAAGGACCCCACCTGGTCCGAGACTGGAGATCGCTACCTGTTGAAACTCTTTCGGGATCACCTGTTCCACCAGGTGACAGAAGCAGGAACTCCTTGGATCGACCTGAGCCACATAGTTTCCTGTCTGAACAAGGTAAAAATCTCCCAGTGGGTGAAATCGGCCACCAGCCCTGTGCATTTTCTGCCGCTCCTCTTTCAGCCGGTAGTTTCTCCCATGCCGTCGGCCGTGCCGCAACCACCCTGTTCTTCTGCCCGTGTGTGTACGCTGCAGCTAGATGCTGGTGTCCCGGAGAAGATCAGCCTGGTGTCGCGGGATGAGAAGAGCATCTTAGTGGTGACCTACTCTGACCTGAAGCGCTGCTTTGACGGCACTTTCCAGGAGCTGATCAGTGCGGCCAGTGGGCAGCTGTAACCTCAGTCTGGCTTCATTATCAAGGCTGTGGGAAAGTATTCAAGGATGAGGTTCCCCAGGAAATAGGACCGCATTGCACTACAGCCTTATGAGATGAGATAGGAACAGCTGCCCCCTTCTGGCAGCAGGAGGTAGCAGTCTGGCCCTGATCATCTGATAACAGACTGGTGGAGCTGCAGTGTTTTTTTTTTTTTTTTTTTTTTTTTTTCCTTTTCTTTTAGATTCAGGGAGCAAAGCCAGACGGTTCAGTTTTCCTGCTTGTTTTTATTCTTTCTGGTTAATGCACTAAGATTGATGTCTGTGACTGTCGGATAAATGAGTGGAATCTGGCAACTCGCCACCATATTGTAAAGGAAGGGTCTAAGAAACTTCTTCCCGGGGGAGACTGAGGTGTCCCATACGCGAAGACAGCAGTAGGACTGAGGAGTAAAAGAGTGAACCTTGCTGTCTGGCCCCCTCCTCGTCCCACCCAGCCGGGATTCCTGCCTTGACCCCTCCTCCCTTTAGCCAGCAGGTGGACTTCTGTGTGTGTGGGGGTATGAATTTAAAAGTGCCAGTGTGTATGAGTACTCGTATGCGTGAGTGTATGAGGCATGCGATCTGTCACCAGTCTTTGTCGGATCATGTTAGCACTGATAAGGTCTCCCTCTTTGGGCCCATTATTCCTTCCTGCCAAAACCGATTTGAAAACTTCCTTTTTAAACAACAAGCAAAACAGGCTTTCGTCACTGGATATTGTC
Source organism: Hyperopisus bebe (assembly GCA_026777045.1). Lineage (NCBI taxonomy): Eukaryota > Metazoa > Chordata > Actinopteri > Osteoglossiformes > Mormyridae > Hyperopisus > Hyperopisus bebe. The sequence continues at coordinate 7,039,075 of JAODJW010000048.1, forward strand.
TTTTTGTATATTTTTGAGAATTTCCTTTGAGATTTTATATGTGAGGGATATTACTGAGACTGCTTCTCTAAGGCTTCCCCGAGTTGTTTTCCCTCCTCACTTAAAGCTCTTTTTTTCTGGACCAGTTCTCACACGGAAGGTGCTCACCACCTCATCTAGGAACTAAGTTAGCAGGATTCCATCCTGACTGCTGGAGGTCTAGGTGCCCGCGGGCGGGTGAGTGTGTGGTCGTGCTGGAAGCTCACAGGAGGGTAACGGTGCCACCAAGGTGGCGGAGCAGCTGAAGAGTCCTCCACGGCTTAGGACAGCCATTAACCTCATCCAATCTGTACGTGTAGTCCTGTTTTCTGGACATGGAGTCAAGACTGAACGTTGCCCCTAGACAGATTGCCATTAAACACAGATCCCCACACTTTATGCTACCTTATGCAACATATTTGTATGACGTCTTTCCTCTTCGTCTCCAGTTTTGCATTTTTGTGTGTGAAAAGCAGTATTTTAATAATAAATCTTAAAAGTATCAGTGTGTTTGTCTTGATGCTGTTCTCCTAGCTTTTGTTTTCATCCTGCTGTGACACACTAAAGGTCTCGCACACAGATGTGGCAGACCAGGTGCTGCTGTAACATAATTTGGCTTCAAGTGCAGTAGGAGTTAAGTAAAAAATGTGTTTTATATATACACTCACCTAAAGGATTATTAGGAACACCTGTTCAATTTCTCATTAATGCAATTATCTAATCAACCAA
>JAODJW010000048.1:7053880-7064167 GCA_026777045.1 Hyperopisus bebe
TCCCTTAAGCTCTCCTGAAAATATACCTCTAAATGTGTTTTTTTTTTTTTAATGACCACATTTACATATTCATTGAGTCATATTGTTTAGCCTTGCAACGCCATTAGACAGTAAATATGTATATTTCATTGGCCATTTTGTCATGAACTCATTCAACCTGCAACCGCTCCTTGAAGCTCATCCCCTTGTTTTACTGGACTGGATATAGCAAGATTCAAGTAAGTAAAATGCCTGAAATATTTTTTTATGTGTTTATTACAATGTTTAGGAGCATGTAGATACTAAGTTATTGTGGAATATTTTCATCAAATTAGATTTTGGAGCTTATTATGTCCATGTTGTAATTCTACAACATTGGGTGAAGTTGGTAGTCAAAGTAGCATATGCACCTTACATATTGCATGGGGACTTTAGACTTCATATTCACATATGGAAATAAAAAAACTAGAATAAAATAGATATGCAATGATTATGGTGATTTCAAAGTTCTGCATGTAATTTGTTATAATTTGGAGTTTTTATCTGCCTGGCTGAAGTTTTGGACTCCAAAGGAATGTGTTACTTCTAGTTGCTTGAAGCTCTTTCTGTAGCAGTATTTAAAACTCTTTTTAAAAATTTTGATCCTGGGATTTTTTCTGGACTTGTTTGTTTGCCCAAACAGCTACTTGTTGAATTAGGCAGAAACAAGTTGTGAATGTTCAGGAATGTTTGGGGGGGTGGTTCCTGCATCGCTCAGGGACAGGTGATAATGTTCTTGAATGGGGGGGATGCAAGTGGTCTGGGGGGTTGCATGCAATCCTTTTAGTATGGTAAGTAGTGATCATAATAGGTTAGCCAGACAGTATTGTGTGTCCTCAGTGTAATGTGTAAATAGGATTAGGATTATTTACATTGAAATTATATGCCCTGTGTACTATACACACTTTTTTCCATTTCAGAATGCCACTAGCAAAGAAAGGTCTTGTATACAGTGTGCAGGATGTGATTGCTGCCATCCAAAATGGAGAGAGTGACTTTGAGACGGAATCAGATGACACTGATGCAAGTGATGAAGAGGCAGATGAAGATGCCAGTGAAGTGGACAAAGAAAATCAACATCCAACTGAACTAAGCCAACCCAACAAAAAGAGCATGTCCCGTGACAGGTATCGCTGGCTGAAAAAGGAATTTATCAGTCCCAGTACTGATTTTTCTGGTACAGATGTCACTGATGCTGCTGTTTCCCTCCACACACCACTGGAGTACTTCCAGAGGTTTGTCTCAGAAGACATGATTCTGACTCTGGCAAATAACATGAATGAGTACAGCTTTCAAAAGACTGGAACATCCATAAACACCAACACAAAGGAAATTGAGCAGGTGATTGGCATGTACTTGAAGATGGGCCTAGTGCAAATGTCTGGAGTCCGAATGTATTGGGAGGCAGACACGCGGTACACCCCTGTTTCCGATGTGATGTAACGCAACAGATTTCAATCTCTGTTGACATCATTACACTTCAAACAATTTGACAGTGTCAGAGATAGGAAAGAAAGAAACTCTGGAAACTCAGACCATGGCTTGATTCATTCAGAGAGAAATGCCTGCAGGTGGTACCAGAAGAGCACAACTCTGTGGATGAGATGATGATTCCTTTCAAGGGGAAATTCAGCTGCATCAAGCAATATATGCGAGGCAAGCCTCACCCATGGGGGTTCAAACTCTGGGTAAGAACTGGCATCTCTGGCATGCTCTGTGACTTCGATGTGTACCAAGGCAGTGTTGATGGGATACGAGCCAAATCTGAACTTGGACTGTCAGGTGATTTTGTGATGAAGTTCGCCTCCACACTCCCAAAAGGTCAGAACTACAAGATCTTCGCAGACAACTACTTCACCTCTGTCCCATTGGTAGCTAAGCTCCTTGATTGTGGAATTCATTATGTGGGAACAGCCAGGCAAGTATGCCTACCCAACTGTAACCTTGAAATTGAGAAGACCTTGAAGAAAAAGGGGAGAGGAAGCTTTGATGCCAGAGTGGAGGGGGAACCACAACATCTGTGCTGTCAAATGGTATGACAACAGGGCAGTTACACTTGTGTCAACCTTTGCTGGCCCAGAGCCTGTGCAAAAAATTCAATGCTGGGACAAAGCCACCAGAACCTACACTGAAGTAGAAAGACCTTACATTTTGGGTATCTACAATAAATACATGGGAGGTGTGGATTTGTTGGACTCATTTGCAGCCAAATATAAATTCCCTATAAAATCACGTCGCTGGTATATATACACATCTTCCGGCATACCATTATCCTTGCTGTGATCAATGCCTGGCTCCTCTACAAGCGGGGCTGCAAAGCTCCCAGCATTCTTAAACAATAAAATTATATCAAAATATAATAAAATAATTTGTTGGGGGGGGGGTGGTATTTTGAGCGCAAAAATGAACGCGTTTTATTTTTAACTTACAATATCAGCCTAAAAATATATCACTATAGGAGCACGGCTCCGGAGCCGCAGCAGAGGCATGAAAGAGCCACATGTGGCTCCGGAGCCGCAGGTTGGCGACCCCCGATCTAGGCTATATATTTAAATATTTGCATATATATTAAAAGAAAGATTGACACAAACATAATAAAACTCGACCCAAATCCAACCTAGTGTTTTTTGGAGGTGTATGAAGTCTGCTGTCCCGCACGCACCCGACTTTGCAACCAATCTGAAGCGCTGCTATTTTAATGTTATGACTTTTAATAGCTTTTGTTTTTTGGTCACATTTTCACAATAAAACCCCACAATATAAAGTTATGATATTGAAAACTGAAAATATTACAGTAAATATGATTTCCACATGTTTACTTTGTTTTAATCTGCACCTGAGAACTGCCACATGAAACATGACTGCCACCTACTGGTCTTGCGTTTCCTGCAACATCACGTCTCCTGAAATGTCGCGCACTGCCGCGAGTCGCCGTGAGATTCCTGTCCCTCTGGCGCGGATTTTTTATTGCCCCATCTGTACTCCCAGGACATGTTGCCTTGGATAAAATTTGGTTGAAAGGATTTAGCGAGATACTGCTGGCCAGCAGAGCGCTAGGGAGGCCCAATTTCACGACCATTGAAACAGTAACCTTTTTAACCAAGGGAGCTTATACTACTTTGGAGGGTGTATAGCTGAGAGTCTTTGTTCATGAGACAAAACTCATCTGTTTCAGACCATTTTAAAATATTAACTATAAACTATAAAATATAGATTAATTAGGATTAATCTATCCTGGAAAAATATGTCAGAATGTATAGGGCCGAACAAATCGGAAACTCCGCTTCTTGGGTCCACATCGTCCATAGCCCCAGTGCGGTCTTTGTAAAACTGACCACAGGTGACTTGTCTGGAGAGCGTGCCGCTATTATAATTAAGCAGACACTATCATCACTCTAAGGATACTACTTAACAGGTCTGAAATGCAGCTTTATGATTTTCCATAGCAGAAGGGTATCGCCTTGTTCTGGTCAGTCTAACTCGAGGATGATATTATCAACAGGGTTCTTGCAGAGTGACACGCAATGAATCCTGTCGTACAATATCGTGACCATCAAGTTGTGTTCCCCCACAATGTGCACCACGTAAAAGGGGGACATAACCGTCACCCACTCTTTGGTGCTCGAACAAATGTCTGAATACACGTAAATCGTATAGAAGCCCGTGCACATGTCTGTTAGATGGGGGGGCGGCTGAAACCGCTTAAAGTGATCATGTCTGTCTGGGTAAAATTGATGGGTATAAGCAGATGATCATAACTGATTTTCCCCTCTTTCTTCCTCTCAAGCAGATTACCATCTAATTTAGCATTTGTATATTCATTATAGGAATACAAGGTAATAAAACAGTGTTGCTATTTACTGAATTTTATTGGACTTACAAAGTACAGGTCAGCTCTTTCAAATGCTTTTCCAAAAAATTAGAGCTGTGTATAATGCACTATTTTACAGTAAAATATTGTAGGCTACATAAAATACAACTTGTAGTTTTACTACTGCATGTTGGCTTGTTTTCTGGCTGTTTATCATAAAAATTATGTAGGGGCATTTCCAACTACTGGAAAGGTCAGGGGCCAAGTCAAGTTTGCCTAGGATTTGCATTTTTTTTGTGGACTAAAATATTCAGGGCTAGCCCCTATTGATCAGGTAGCTAGCCAGAAGCAGACTAGTTGCCACAAAGCAAAAGTATGGCTATCAAAGTAAAAGTTAAAAAGAAAAAAAAAATCCAAGTATGAAGACCCAAAAACAAACACTGTAAGCAGACTACTTGATTAAACAAGCAAATTATTTAAAAAGTATGTATACAGGAATAATTCTCTCCCAAGCTTTTTGAGCCATATAAGCTTTTTTCACCATATTGATTTGTCTGACCACAATAAACATTTCCACTGTGTAATGGTCCATCCTAGGGGCCTCAGAGTTATGAAAAGTTGATGATACTTGTGGATGTGGTTAGCACAACGTCCTTGTGGTATAGTAAAGGGAATCTGGCCCTTGTGGATGCAATTATATATTTTAAAGCTTGGCTAAGGTTTCTCAGAGAAATTGCAGATGAATGATGGTTCTTGATGCAATGCTGTTTGAGGAATCAGAGATCACAGTAATTCAGGCTTGCTCCCTGGCCCTTTACATACCAGAATTCCTTTGTATTCCTTAAATGTTTTAATTACTTTATACATCATAGTAGGATCAGCTTCTAAATCCCTTCCTATCAGTCTTTAAGAAACATTGATCTTAAACATGTCAGAGAATTTTCTCACATACTTGTTTGACAAACAATCCTCTGGCCATTTTGGTTCTTAAAGGACGAGGTCTTACCTGAATGCTGCATTTGTAGCAAACCATGATTACAAACACCTGTTGAGATGACCTGTTTCAAATCACCTCATTATTTAATTATTTTAATCACTAGCCCTAAACGGCCCTAACTTTTTTGGAATGCGTTGCTGGCCTCAAAACTATTAAATATAAACATTTTTTGTTAAAATTTTCTGCAATAAAATGCACATCAAAAAGGAAATTTAAAAATCAATGAATTCTCTACCATCCGATTTGATTTTTCTGATTTGGGGTTGTGTGAAAAGTGCAATCAATTACATTTTTACCAATTAAAGTATCAAATCTTTAATATAAAAATGAAAATCACTTAAGAGTTCAACATTTCAATCCCAATACATGGCTATTTCAATATCTAAAAAAATCTAAACAACAGATAAATAAAATGATAAATATAAACTTCTTTACAAATTACATGCACAGTATGGAAGCTGAAAATATCTGAGCTTCAAAATGTTCAAAATGTTTTCTTGTTTGTTGGATCAAAGAGAGAATCTACTCCAGTCCTGAGAATAGTGTCTCTGTTTACATCATTTATAAAACTCTTTATAGTTATTTTATTATCCCTTGAATAATCAGGAATTAACATTTCATTGACATTTAATGCATCTCTAAAACACTCTTCATCAATATACACACTTCTGATTGCTTCCCCTGTTTCATATGTCACCTCAGAATGTGCCCAATGCAAACCCATGAGTTCTTGATGACCACAACTCAATGCTTCTGTAACCCATGATTGTTATTTTTCTGTTGTTCTCTGTTAGCACTATGAAGTTGGACCTGCCAGAAGCCAGTCACATTCACGGCATCATGTGTTAAAAATACTTGAACAAAGTGCTCACCCCTATATATCTTTCAAGAGTTTAGATTTAAATTAGCCCAATCACCTATTTGTAAGATGTTTATATTTGAATAATCAGAGCTAAATCAGATGTTTGCTCAGCAGGTTAGCATCACCATACTCATTTTTTCCGCTGGTAAGTTTATGGCCAAAACCACTTAACACTATTAGTAACTGAAAAGATGATTGCATCGGGCCAGTGGAGTGACATCACCTCCACATTGAATCACGAGATAGAGTCACCATATTTAGAGTAACACAAAACAACCAGACCATCACACTGGAAGGAACCAATACAATGCAAAGATAGAGAAAGTGAAGAAGAAGATCCCATACCTGTCACGGCGGTGGTTGCAGAAAATAAGGCGATAGCGGATCAGTCCAGGGGAAAAAAGATTTATTATCTTCTCCATCAAACAAGGAGAGAGAAAGCAGTAGGACAGAAACTAAAATCCAAAAACCGAGGAGATAGAACAGGCAGTGGTTGGCAAATCAGTGTCGGGATCCAGGGGAACAGGCAGGGTTTGGAGTCCAGGGACAGGCAGGTGGTCTGGCGATCAGTGTCGGAATTCAGGGGAACAGGCAGGGCTCGGAATCCGGGGACAGGCAGGGGGTCAGGCGAAGGGCAGTGAGAGGGCTTGGTTAATAATCAGAGGTTGAAGGCAGAACAGAGGTCAGGGGCATAGGCAGGCAGAGGTGCAGACAGGCAGGGAATAAACGCTTGAACTTAGCACAGGAGGCTGAAGAAGGCACGCCAGCCAGACACAAATAAAAAGGCTCTCCAATTACCCCGAAGGGCATCATCTGGTAGAGGAGGGCATACGGTAACCAGTCCTGCTGGTTCTCGGGACTGTTGTAGTAGAAGCTCTCCAGCTGCTGCTCAACTTCCGCCTAGGGAAACCTCGGGGGTGTGGCAGGGGAGCCCCGCATGATGTCATAGGGGTCTCCCCTGGGCAATCCATGACAGTACCCCTCCCCCCACAACCGCCACCTGGCGGACGTACGTGTTCCCCGGCACGGCGGCATTCAAAGTCGGAGATCAGAGGGAAGCATGGAAGGTAGGGTGGACTCGCCGCATGGTCACCTGAAGACAAAGACGAACGGCCAAGGGACATATGACCTTGGTGATGGAAAAAGGACCAACAAACCGGGGTGCCAACTTCCGAAATGGAACCCGTAGAGGAAGGTTCCTAGTATCCAACCACACCTTCTGTCCCACATGGAGAGTGGGAGCCCGAGACCTGCAGCGGTTGGCAATTTTCTCCATGCGTGTACAGGCACGTAGCAGGAAGGACCTGGCCATATTCCAGGTCCGTTGACAATGACGAAGAAAATGGTGGACCGACGGGACCAGGACCTCCTCCACCACTGCTGGAAATAAGGGAGGTTGATAACCAACACAACAATGGAATGGAGACATACCCATGGAGGATACGGACAGAGAATTATGGGCATATTCCACCCCAGAAAGGAAACCACTCCATGATTCAGGTGAGTGCGAGGCCATACAACGTAGCATCCGCTCCAGGTCCTGGTTGGCTCTCTCTGTCTGTCCATTGGACTGTGGGTGGAATCCAGAGGACAGACTTGCGGTGGCACCAAGCAGCCTACAGAATTCCCTCTAGAACCTGAAAACAAATTGTGGACCCCTGTCAGAGATAATGTCAGACGGTAGACCGTGCAGCCTGAAGACGTGGTCCACCGATAACTGAGCCGTCTCCTTAGCTGAAGGCAGCTTGGGAACAGGAACAAAATGCATGGCCTTACAGAAGCGGTCCATTATTGTGAATACCCCTGTGAAATCTCTGGACGGGGGAAGGCCTGTTGCAAAATCCAAGGATATATGAGTCCAGGGACATCGGGGAACAGCAAGAGGCTGCAATAGACCTGCTAGAGCATGGGAGGGATTCTTATTATGAGCACACATTGGACAGGCCGTAATATAACCACTTTTGTCCTGCAGCATGGTAGGCCGCCAGAAGCACAGTCCAAGAAATGCTCGGATGAGATGCATGCCAGGATGGCAAGCTAAGAGGGAGTCATGTCCCCATTGGAGGATCTGGGAACGCAAGAAGTCTGGGACAAAGAGCCGGTTAGGCGGACAACCCCCTGGGGGCTGGACGAATCATTGTACGGCCTCCTCGACCCCCCAGGATACTGCTCCAATGAAGCGACTCTCCAGCAGAATCGGTCCCTGGCACTCCTTCAAGCCCTCCTCTCCAAACAGCTACAACAGGGCATCAGGTTTGCGGTCCTTGGAGCCCAGTCTGAAGGAGATAAAATTGAAACAATTAAAAAATAGTGACCACTGTTGGGCTGCATATATGAGAAAACAATTGGTGATTGTCTAACAGTACCACTAACTATGAAAATAAGAACTGGCCACCAGGCTGATAGGGCAGAGTGACCTGACCTAGTCGGTTGGACCTGGGTCAGAAGTCGTAGGCGGCCTGGTGCTTATCTTTAGCTCAACAGAAAGGGAAGTGTGAATATTACAGAAAGAAGTGTGAAGGAGGCTGAACATCTCTAGGAGAGGGGGGGAGATGTACCAACAAGCGAACTAGAGCAAAGGTTACAATACAGAGGCTGCATGTAGAGGAGGTACTAGAAGAAGGGTGGGAGCCCCCCAGGGGGCTATAAGATGGGCAGACTTGAACTGTATTGTTGAGTCTCTTTTCTGTACATCCTGAATGTATGTCAGTGGTTGCTCCCAATTGCAATTGATCGGAGAATAAACTGGTGATTTTTCTGCAACTCCTCGTCGTCTCAGGTGTGGGTCTCTTCTCACCCGAAGGGTGGCTGAACCCAACACCACCTAGCCTGGCGTGCATTGAGTCGCTTTGCTGACTGTAAATATTCCAGATTCTTGTGGTCTGTGAAGATCAGGAATGGGTCCTTAGTGCCCTCGAGCCACTGCCACCACTCCTCCATGGCCAGACGGACTGCCAGCAGTTCTCAAGTACTAATGTCGTAGTTCATTTCGGCTGGGGTTAACTTATGGGAAAAGAAAGCACAAGGATGTAACTTATTGTCTGTTGCGTGTCGCTGGGATAGCCCCTACACCAGTGCTGGAAGCATCCACCTCCACCACAAACTGTCGAGAGGGATCGGGGATTTGAAGAATACGAGCCGAGGTGAAGCTTCTGCTAAGAGCCAGGAACGCCTGCTCGGCCACTGGGGACCACTGGAAGTGGACTTCGGTAGAGGTGAGTGCCGTGAGAGGGGCCACAATGGTGCTATATCCTTGAATAAAACGCCTGTAAAAATTAGGGAACCCCAAAAAATGTTGTACTTCCAGTTGCAAGGCCGAGGCCACTCTGCGACTGCTTGGATCTTCTCCGGATCCATCCTAATCAACCCCTCCCCAAGAATGAACCCCAAGAAGGAGATCGGCTCTCACTTCTCCGCCTTGACAAACAGCTTATTAACTAATAAACATTGGAGGACCTCACGCAGATGTATAACGTGATCCTGTTTGGACTGGGAAAACACCAAAATGTCATCCAGATACACGAAGACAAACTTGTTTAAAATGTCCCGCAGGACGTTGTTAATCAGCCCTTGGAACACGGCCGGTGGATTGGTCAATCCAAAAGGCATAACCAAATACTCATAATGCCCAGAGGAGGTGTTAAAGGCGGTCTTCCACTCATCCCCCTCACGGATCCTAACTAGATGATAAGCGCTTCGTAGGTCAAGTTTGGTGAACCAGCTAGCCCCCTGAAGTACATCAAGAACTGGGGACAAAAGGGGTAAGGGATAATGATTCTTCATGGTTCAGCCTGCGGCAGTCAATACAAGGCCAGAGGGACTCATCCTTCTTTTCTACAAAGAAGAACCCAGCTCCTGCTGGTAAAGACGACGGCCGAACAATTCCTGATACTAGTGCACTGTTTATGTAATCCTCCATAGCTTTCCTCTCAGGGGCAGACAAGGAGTACAGACGACCTCTAGGGGGCAAGGTACCCGGTAACAAATTGATTACACAGTCAGAAGGTCGATGAGGAGGTAGAGAGGTTGCCCGGGCCTTACTGAATACCTGTCTCAGATCAAAGTAGGCTGCAGGAACCGAAGACAGGTCAGAAAACAGTACAGACAGACATTGGCTGTCTGTAGCCATTGTCGTTCTGGAGGGGATAAACTGATTCGGTCCACCTGCATGGCTTCAGCGGGGGGCTCAGAAGAGCTTATACAAGCTGCTTCGCAGACACCCGAAATATCAAACCGTCTGTAACGTTCCCTGCGGTGCTGACGGAAGTGGTTGTCCACTCAAATAGCGAGGTTCACTAATTCCTCGAAGGTTCCTGGCATTTCTCTGGATGCTAATTCATCCTTTGTCTTCTGACAGCCTGTTATAAAATGCGTCAAACTGAGCCTGCATATCCCAGCCCGTGGACAGCGCAAGGGTCTTAAAATTGATGGCGAAATCAGACACTGAGCTGTAGCAATTCACGTGCTGTCTCTCTTCCATGAGTTGAGCGATCGAAAACCCGCTTAATTTCTGTAGTGAACTCTGACAGGGTAGTACAAAAAAGCGCCCTGGCTTCGCCCTTTTGCGAGCAAGTGCAGTCAACAGGGTAATTATGTAAG
>JAODJW010000048.1:7068072-7084784 GCA_026777045.1 Hyperopisus bebe
AGTCTGCTGTATGCTGCGATGGCCACACGACCAGACATAGCACAAGCAGTAAGTGTTGTGTCAAAGTTCAATGCAGATCCAAATGCTGCACACCTCACTGCTGTGAAGAGAATTCTACAATACTTAAAAGGTACATTGAACCTCTCTCTCAAGTATGAGCGGTCAGAGTCTGGAACTTTGGTTGGGTACTCAGATGCTGACTGGGCTGGAGATCAGGATGACCTTCGCTCTACAACTGGTAATGTTTTTTTACTGGGTGGAGGAGCAGTGAGCTGGCTCAGAAAGAAACAAACAACAGTTGTACTTTCAACAGCTGAAGCTGAGTACTGTATGTTGCACTTAGCCAAGCAGCTCAGGAATGCACCTGGCTTATACGATTACTGAGTGATCTTGGAATGGTTGCTATGCCCATCGTGATCCTGGAAGACAACCAAGGAGCCATTGCCATTGCAAAGAATCCAGTTGATCATTCAAGGACTAAGCACATTGACATTCGCTATCACTACATCCGTGAATGTGTACAGAATGGGCAAATACAACTGCAATATTGCTCTACAGATGACATGAAAGTAGGTATCTCGACCAAGCCACTAGCAAAGCAAAAATTTGAGCATTTCAGGAGAAAGCTTGGACTTTGTGTTGTTTAATACTATCTTAAGTCTTGTGGTAATACTTAGTACTCTATGTTCAAAAACAGAAAAAAAATACTGCAAGCAATGTAAAAGGGTAAGAAGTAAGGTGCTTGCTAGGTTAAGTAAAAAAAAATAAAAAAATTTGGGAAAATTTTTATTTATTTTATTCGTGAAGTTGAACATAGCTGTCTTCTCTAATTTTTGTCTTGGAACCATTGTAAAATTAAGTGGGAGTGTTGAAATGTAATTTGACAATGTGTTGGAAGTGTTGAATACTGCCATCTAGTGTCTAAAGTTTTTTTTGGTGTACTTCCGGTTCGTTGGTTATTCAAATAAAAAAAACTTCAACACTTAGGTACCTAGACAAAATAATAATAATGAAAAATCTGTTTGCATGAAGGGTTACATCCAGTGTTTTCTGACGGCAATGCAGACATACTTTAAATTTATTAAATTTCTTAAATTTATTAAACATGTCATTATTCAAAACACTTTATTGACACAAGGCTCGTTAAAAATTTCTTTTTAGAAGAAGAAAAAGAATAGCATCGGCTGATTGGAGAAGCAAAGGGAACAGATTTTTACATCAACACACATGCAAGGGTCCAGCCTTTTCTTGATGATTATAATGTGGAACATCCTTCTTTAGTAGTTTTTCCTTTAATTGTGCTCACCTGGTAAACTAATTATCACAGGTGTCCGAGATTGATTTGAGTGATCCAAAGAGCCCTGAGACACAATACCATCCAAGAGTTTAATAGAAAAACAAAATATTTAATTTTTTATGACACTTAAATACAATTTGCATAATAATTTGGAACATGGTGTATAAACACTAGATATCGTGTTGAATATAGCCGTCTATGGGAGCGAATGCGTCAACAGAGCCGCCATCATATTTTTTCATTCTTCCATTCGAAATAAACTTTAACTACACTCCTACTAGATGCAGAACAATGCAAATACATACACCACAAAAAAGGCCAGGAATGTTAGCTGAAAGACCCTGGCAATCTCCAGGATAAGCCCCATAGCGTTAACACTCATACATTTACAGTTATGCATTTAGCAGACACTTTTATCCAAAGCAACAGGCATTAAAATAGATCTGTAGAGATCTATAGACAATGAACTGTACACAATACATTTTCCAGACAAGGAAAATCGTTTATTTTTTACATTTAATATGAAAGATGAGCATCCATTTACCTGCTTATTTGGAAAAAGTACTATAGACAGGGCAGGTACATACACACAGGCATCTTGTATAGATTTGTCAAGAACTATAGACAATGAACTGAAATATATACAGGTGTCAGTACAGAAGCTGTGTCTTTACTGTGGGGTGGGGGTAGCTGTAACCCACCAACAGCCTGCTTGTATAACTTTTGATAAAGATCTATTAGACAAGGTCTGATAAAAGGGTTATAGGAGAGAATTGCTGAGAATATTATTTTCCATCAGGCCTCGACGGATCTAGGGATACTGATACAGACACGGACTAAATACACAAGAAAAGCCAGGATTCACAGGAAACAGGTGCAAACAATCAGGAAGTAACACGAGGTAACGAGGTGGGCGTGGCACACAGGAGGGGCGAACGAGCAAGTCATGACAATGTGTGCATTTCTTGGAAAAGTTAACTATTTGTTTTCTCTCAATGACAGCGTGCAGTTAAACATCAGTTCTTACCCGAGGCCCTGATGGAATTAAAAAACTGCTCTAGGTGGTCCTGGCTGAAGCGATATGTGCACACATACTGTTGTCTCTCAAGCGGCTCTGGTATCATCAAGGTGAACGACTCGATATTGATGACAAAGCCAGTCACAGACAGACACCTTTAAAATGCAGAAAACAAACATCAATATTCCAAGACTGACTAACAGTCAACTCAAAGTGTTAATGTTAAGAAAATGTTAAATATTGCATGATCTGCACTGGAACATACTAGATTAGTGAGACAAATTAAAGGGGAAATCATCAAGTGACAAGATGTACAGTATTTGAAAGATGAATGCAGAAATGTTAAATGTTCAAACAATTTTGAACCATTTTCCATTCAAAATAACGTACAAATAATAATATTGAATAATGTTTTATAAAGGCTTCCAGGCAAAATATGCCTTCCAGTTCATTTACTTGTATAGAAAGCACCCACCTCTCAAAAGTGTCCAGTGATTAAAATCTAATATCATTCTTTATCCACAAAACAAGATGAATTGGGCAAATTGAGCAAACACTGCAAAAACTACTACTATATGTAATGTCCCACTTTAGTACTTGCACTTCAGGGACAAAGAGTGGGGGAGGGGATAATAAGGGTAAAATGTATAGGTGAATATGGACAGAATGAAGTTTTATTTTAATGATATTTTAAGTAATTCAACATGAAGGAGATAATCTGAATAAAAAGCACTTTTTGTTTGAGCGCTAATGCAACTAACGAAGCATCAAAGCAAAGACTTTGAATCGAGGATTTTTTTGTAATCGAGTTATTTGAGTTACTTGATGAATCGTTGCAGCCCTACTACATACTATGACAATGAACCCAGATATGTATGAACAACTAGTGTCAAACAACTGGCTGTGTCTTGCCCTGATCTCAGCATTTGTGCAGCTTGAACCTGGTCTGACTTCACTGTATTGTTGTCTGCTGCTGTCAGTAAGAGGCAGTACCTGAAGGCAAAGAGAGACATTAACAATAACATGCAACAATTCTTTTCCTTCCGTCCACTTACTTCTCTTCTCTAAAACAAATCAATACTGCACGTGACTACATACAAAAAAAGGGCCATACCAAAATTAGCAGCATAGGGGTCTTAATTTAAACTTACTGTAAATGTTAACTGAGTTACTATAACAAAATCTAAGAATGACATATTCACCCCTAAGAATACAAAATAAAATAAATATCAAATTTTTAGTCATTGCATACAATGAAATGCAATTATTATCTATGGCTCTAACAACATGTGTGAGCGTCATACTGCACCTGTCTTCTGATCGACATACCATCCAGCATGAGACACACTTGGCCAATACTATCAGGATCTTCATGCTTCCGTGTTTGTAGCAAGTCTAAGAGAAGTGTTGAGGCCAGGCTTGGCATCGACAATCTGCAGCCACCTATTACAGGCAAAGCAAAAAAAAAGAGTAAACAACAACAAATCAACATATCTTTCATCCATTTCCAACAATTGTGAAGATGTGGGGGAAACACATTTACTTGAAAAGAGTGTGAGGATGAAGGAGTACGATCTTCATGGTTTCTCTTAAGTAACTGTAGGTCTTAGGTCCATGCAGATGTAATGTCAAGCAAATTCCCTTTGCTTTGGAGTGAAGGCATAATCCCTTTTGAGGAGTTCAACTGGAAGATTTGAAAGATTAAGGACAACAATGCTAGTTTTACAAATGATTTCAAACAGGTGTACACATATTTATTAGACAAGATATTACAAAGATTGTAGATTAAATTAGAGACTACATGTTCATGTGCTTTATATTCCAGTGTCAGTTGAAAATGCATGTCTCAGATAAGTATTCAGAACAATATTGAGATAACATTCTGTCATGGCAAAGACATGCTATCACAGATCCGTGAATGCTAGGCAAGGAAAGCAGAACCTGAATCAACCAACCAGTAAAAATCCAGCTTTTGCTGAAGTTCCTCACTCAGCATGTTATTCTCTTTCAAATCCTCCAATATGCATCTCACAGTCTTCTTTTGTCTTCTCTCATGGTCCCTGGTATTTCTCAGTTCCCACCTTTTCAACCTGGTCCCGAGATCCAGTCAACTTCTGCTTTGCCCAAAGTCCCACAAATGCCTAGCATAACAGAATTATAAAAAAAACTATAGAACAAACAAAGATAAGAGTAAAATGTAAACTGTAAATAAATGTACTTACATGTCGAGGGTTGCATCCTCTCCGTGCAAAAAAGCGCCCTCCTCCATCGAATCAACGGAGTCAGCGATGGATGCCTCATTTTCTTCAACCAATTCACTCTCCAAAATCATCCTCCATGCTTTCTCAACACTGAACATCTTCCAAGCCATTTTTCTTCACTCAAAAAAGAAAATAACTGGGAAAACTCACGCGCAATGCATACTCCAGACACTTCCACAAATGCTGCGCCGGCAGAGAAGAATCTGAACATTTATGTCCCCAACGTGAAAAACAATGAATAACAATCGGCACATTCCATTCCATTTTGCAGACCTTAGACACACCTGTATTGGACGCAACAGGTGACACTGTAATTTGATGTTCTTTCAAAAAGTTAATTATGGTGAAACATAACAATGGGCAAAGGTTCAGTGCGTCAAAAATGATATCCTAGCAGGAGAGCAGAGCATATATTAAAAAAAAAATACTTGAAGAATGGTAGTGATTGATTCATGTACATAAAAGATTTCTGCGATGAGTGAGCAAGCTATTTGAGAGCATGACAGTCACTTTTATGGGAAAAGGTGTGTTTTGTCTTAATACTGTGACGGTTTATGGTGGTGAAAGAGAGTTTGAAGCGCTTAGTTTTTAATTTTATTAAAACTTATCTTTCATTTCACTTCTGTTCGGTCCCCTGTCCTTTCTGTGTGGAGTTCGCTCGCTCTCCCCATGTTCGTATGGGTTTTCACCGGGGGCTCCAGTTTCCTCCCACGGTCTAAAGGTGTGCAGGATAAGCTGGTTGGCGTGTCTAAATTGCCCCTGTATTTGTGTGAGTGTGAATGTGGCTGTGTGAGTGTGTGCGCCCTGCGGTGTGTAGGTGCCCACCCAGGGCTGGTTCCTGCCTGCACCCGTTGTTCCCCTGCGACCCCAGCGAAGATTAAGCAGTCACGATAACGGATGGATGGACGGATTCTCGACCTGTTTAAAGATGGTTACCAAGGTCATTTTATTTTTACTTATTACAAAAAAACCGTGGCACAAAAACTTTCTACACATATTATTTGAAAGATTTTTGGAGTTTAACAAGCGTTTTTTGGTTGATTTGATACATTTGTTTCTTTTATTGAATGTAATTTTTCTCTATTTTGTATGCTTTCAAACCACTAGAGGGTGAATTCCGAAGAGTAAAATACCCTGTGTCACCGATAACAGAGATCATCCAGACAAACCGGTTGTCTGAAAGGCATACCCTGTTCTGCTGAATGACAATTTTCATAAACATTCATTCCTAACAGGCAACCACCCGTGAACAACAAAGAGAGAGAGATTAGGGCACAGTCACTGCCAAGCAGGCAGGACAAAGTGGGGCAAGGGTGTGGTCAGGAAGTAGACATGTTACAATTGCTCACAAATTCTATTGGGCTAGGGGCTGTGGCTGTGGAGAGCGATCAGGAACTCCCTGCGTAGGGTTAATGCCCTTGCTTAAGGGTCCAAGAGTGAATACATGCATGATATATAAAAATATTACTTTGAAAAAAAATTTTTTTTTACTTACTCATTCTCCTTCCAAAAAATGTGTTTGTTGACATGGCAGCCATTTTGTCAGAAAGGAGTGAGTTTTTAAAACCCTGCCCCCGCATATGTGACATTATTGGAATGCCCAGGATGTCCTCTTTAGTATACAACAGAAATAACAAGATTTGCTCAAATCGGTAGAGACAGGTGCAAAAACATATTGTCCACTACAGTAGACATAAATGATTTGGCCTGGTCTCAGGAGGATAAATCCTACTCAGACGGCTCTGATGGCATTGAATATAGTGACGCAGTTCAGTGACTTTCCAACAGACTTCCAAACCGTACATCATAAGCAAGCTACTTTTATGAGGATTGCAGGCTTCCCTAGCATGTTAGAGCCATTGATTATGCTCATGTGCGCATATTAGCTCCCACTGTTAATGAAGAAATTTGCATAAACAGAAAAATATATCACAGTATCAGTGTTTAAGTGGGGTTCGATAGTAATTATACAATTTTGGACCAAAATTGCCAGGGTTCACAAATGACGCCTGTATTCTTTCTAAAAGTGGCCTCACTGCCTTATTTGAGCAAAACATTGTACCTTACAGAAGACCAATACATTGTACCTCCCGGGTGTCATCTCCTGGGAGACTCAGGATACCCGTTAAAGCTCCGGCTTATCACCCCTTACAGAAGACCACAAGGGAAACAACAACAAAATTATAACCTGTTAGTACAGCAATAAATGTCTGGTAATAAATACAGTAAATATCTGGTGATAGATACAATAAATGTCTGATACATACTTTATTCGTTTGATCCAATTGCAAATATAACGCACACAAGGCTAAAAGAGCTGTGGTTGAGAGAGGAATTGAACAGTTGAAAAGACGATTTCATGTCCTTCACAGAGACATTAGATATTCCTCTCTTTGTGCATCATTACAGGTAGTAAACATTTGCAAAGTTCGGAATCTTCCACTGCGGGGTGATGATGACATCGACAATGATTCTGACGAGATTAATGATACCACCAATGACATGCAGATTGTTTCAGACAGAGTGTCAACAAAGGACTGCTTTGACAATGTTCATTACAGAATGTAAATACTGCACCATACAAAACATTAATTTACACATTACTTTTATTTAAGATAAAGATAATTTTTATTGTCATTGTCACTTGGACAACGAAATTGAAAATGCAATTTGATTCAATGTGAGGCATAAAAAGTAATAAAATCTATTTGAAATATACATGTTGCACTGAATATCGCATTAGACTGCATTTAGAGCACATTTATTTAGACTGTCTTTAATCTTGCAAGTTTCAGAGCATAATATTCATTTTCTATATCTAACAAACTTATTTCTAATTTGTTTTTTTCTTTGTAGGAACTTCAGGGTCATGTCCTGCACTCTGCACAAACCCTCTGCCATGTGACGGAGAAGGTTTATCTGGAGGGCAGGGGAAGGCTTCTTGGTACATTTGAGGGGATGACAAATCAGATGAACTGGCATCAGCATCACCAGCACTACACTGATATAAGGAATACATAAACCTTGCAAATGGAATAAAAGCGTCAAGTCCATTTATTACACACATTGATTAAAAGTAGCCACTGTTCTTTAATAACATGAGTCATGCCATCACATTTAGTACACATCATTATTGAAACTCCTTCAATTTCAGCAATGCAGGATCTTGTGCACCTACGATGCCACAAATGCGACCCCAAGATCTCCTCTACTATTTCTGCCATTTCAGAGAGAGTTTTCATGGAGGATCCCCGCCTGTGTGTTAACAAGAGAAACATTATGAAAACATTAAACTAACAATCATTATAACAGAGGTGATGTGAGGTATATAAGTAATGAAACAAACCTGTCGCTTGCATGTTTTCTTTGTAAGCTGCTATTTCTGCATGTGAGGTACATAAAACATTAAACCACCCTTTTCACATTCCTTTGCTGAACACCTTGTCTGAGGAAACACACATCATTTATGGACCTTGCCAAGCATTTCTTTTTTCTTTGCTTGGAACAACTTGGCCACATTTTCCTCACACTACTTCCGTTTTTGCTTCTTGAACACCGTTGGGTGTTCCTTATAGATTTTTGGCTGCTGATCATGAAAATCACAAACAAATTTGCCCATCACATACCGTTTCATCAAAATCTTCAGTTTTGTCATGTATTTTTCTCATATTTGTGTCCAAAAATTTTCATTTCTGTAAGAGACCTATCAACAATGTTTTGTACAGTCTGAGAATGGAATCAGGCCAGGTTGGAAACTGTTCTGTGGAAGTTTGCAGCCTGGATATGTCTGGACAGGCCGGAGCCAGCTTGACACTGCCTCAGCAGGCTATAAAAGTGGCCTGCATACACAGATGCTGTTCATTGGGTTAATATAGAACTGATATTGTGTATGTATTGTTTCAGAATATATCATTGCCTCAGTAGCAATGTAACAAGTAAGGTAGATGCTATAGACATTCGCAGGACGATTGGTGTCAGTCGATATGTCTCGTCAATGTCTTAACAGCCGCAATACATTCTGCTATATTTGTTGCAAATATGCGCTTGCGCCTCACAGATGCTCAATGACTGCTCTTGTGAAGAATGCATATCATCTGTACAGCTGTAAAATCAGTGATCAAGACAAGTAATGGACCACCACCATTCCGAAACCACCAGAGGAATGTACCTTTGACGAGCCAGATGAAGAAACTGCAATGCAGGGAACTGGCAGGGACATTGATCCGGATTTTGAACCGTGCTCCTCTGGTGATCCACAGTCAGAATTAAACAATCTGGTCAGAGATTTGGGTCTGTCAAAAGTAAAAGCCTACATTATTGCTGTTAAAGAGTTAACTATTTCTCAGAGTTCCTGCATGATGCAGCAAAAGCAAAATTATATTTATGCATACCCAACAGGTACCTGTCTCAGTCAGCAAAATTTTTCAAAAAAATAGTTTTGCAGTGTTTCCAGACATGTAAGCCGGTGCTACAAAGAAACAGAAGTCAGATTAGAATTCAGCAACAAAAACTCCTGTAGGGACACCATTTTCTATTTCAGAAGCAGAAAAATAGTTAAAATTTGTTGCCTAGTGTTTCCTTTTAGAATACATTTTTTGAGATAACTTGGGTCTTTGACCAATAATATGTACAAAATATGCATCTATTAGTGGAAACTAATTGGTAATGTGATAGACATTAGTATTAGCAAGTAGAGAATAATCAGAACAAGCTATGTTGTATGAAGCCGTAGATGAAAGGTATGATGTCACTGTAATACATCATCCATGCAGGCCCTCTATTGGCTGGCTCAGCAATTGAAGTCCTTTGAAGTTGTTGAAGTAGTTGTCCTTTTTTCATGAAAGATGTGATGTCACTGTAATATATCACCCATGGTGACCCTCTATTGGTTGAGTCTTTCATTGAGGCAGGCGTTTATTTGTAGTAACAAAACTGAGTTTCTGTTATGGCTTTTACTACACATGAATTACATGAAACCAAATGCTAAAATACAGAATTTCCATACAAAGTGTTGTGCATTAATACCAGGGAAGCAGGAGACAGGACGGGAGCTGCTGGAGGTGGAGCATCCGCCGCGGGAACCGCTGGGGCCGGGACATCTGCCGCAGTAATCACTGGGAGCGGAGTGTCATCCGCCAGGGCTGGAGCCTCGGGGGGCGGAGCATCGGGTGCAGGCACCATGGGGGCTGGAACCACGGGCGCTGGCACCATAGGGACTGGGACCTCGAAGGGCCATGCAGGGGCTGCCGAGTCAGGAACCACGGAGGGCAGTGTAGGGGCCGCCGGGATGGGAACCACAGAGGGCGGAGCATGCACCTCAGGTGCAGGCGCGGCGTCTCCTGCTGAGGAAGCCTGCTCCATCCTCAAGTGGAGCAGCCTCCTCAAGATCTTTTCCAGCTGCTGGGGTGGGGACACTGGAGTGACAGCAGCAAACTCCCTCCGCAGCTGTTCCAGGTACTGGGCAGCCCCTGGGGAGGCTCGCACCACACGCTCCACATTACCCGCCAGTAAAGACCCTGGAGGGCAAAGAACCAACTGACCAGGGTCTCGGGGTGCAGGCAAAGCTTCAGACAGACAAGCCTCAGGCGTGGGAAACATGGGGGGTGGAGCCGACACCCCTTTGTTGGGGAACTTGGGGATCCAGGGGATCGCGTCCTCCTTAGCCCTGGCACCTTTGCGGGCCAGGCGTGTGCCCACGAAGGCACAGGCTGTGGGGACTGGGGTGAGGGAAAGCGACCCTACCGGGATGTTCATCTCTGGGACAGGCATGAAGAGAAGGAGCGTCTCTGGAGTCGGCACAGCAGGATCAGGCACTTCAGGAGCCGTCTTTCTGGAACTAGAGGCTGGTGACCCGGGCGCAACGAACACCACGGGGTCAAGCACCGTGGGATATGCCCCTTTAAGGGCCACGGGGACGCAGTGGGACTTGCGTCAGGCAGCAGGGAATTCCCCAAGGGATTTGCCTCTCCGCTTTTCTTCCATCCTTTCCACCGAGCAGATACAGCGAAGGCAACAGAGAGTTTGTGCTGCCCAGACGGCAGGGGAAGAGGTAATCCATTATCCAGGTGAACTTGCCTGATCATCGCCTCCGCCGCTCCTTCCCTCAGCTGCCACAGGTTGGCTCGCACTTCCGCTGCGAGGTGCGAGTTATCGGGTGGAGAGATCTGCTCCAGGATCTCCCTCGACCTGATAGCGAGGGCTCGAGCGGTTTTTCTTCACCTCAGGCTGGGTGAGCCAGTATATTTCGTCAATTGTTTTGAGGTATTCTGCTTCCGTGATGGGAGGCGTCTTCATACGGAGTCTGGTCATGCTTAATGGAATGCAGATCAGATTAAACCGGTCATGGCCTAAAGATAAGAACAGAACTGAGTCAAAAAAATTATGGCATTGTCAGGGTCGGCGCCTATCTGATCCGCCCTTTGTGCCTCTTTCCCGTTTGACCAGCAGGCATTGCTAATCATCCCCACTTTTCACCTCTCTGTCTCATTCCCTTCAGCCCCAGTGTTTTTCTTTGCTTCCCAAACAGCCACATATCTCAACAGGCACAGTTGCCGGCTGTACCCTCTGGTCATGGGTTTGAGGCTGCCCAGAGAACAGCCTCCCCTATTGCTTAATATTTTTGGATTTGGATTCTTTGGTTTTCTTTGTCTTTGTACCCCTGATTTAGGTCTTGTACATGTCTTTTATTATGTTTGCGTGTTCTTTGGCTCTTAGTTATTCCTAGTGTAGCGTTTCATGCTGTTCAGTGTTGCTGTTCTTTGTTAGTTATTTGTAATCCAGTCCACCCAATTCTGGTGAATTTATGTTTCTTATCATTGCTGATTTAACTATGATTTACACCTGTAACACCTGTTTGCCCTCATTCCCTCATTCGCCTTCATTAATAACGCTCACTTGGGCCCCAGTATCCCATATCCCTTCCACCAGCTGACCATTAATATAAAACTTGTCTAGTGCAATGAGTTTGGACTGCACACTGGGGGGTAACTAGTTAACTGGATGACCTTAAGCTGAGAGTACACACAATGTCAAGAGTGGATCAATGGCAACATCTACGTCGTGCTGGGTTTTGCATTTGTAATTTCCTTGCTCAGGAGGCAGATTCTCTGGGGTTCTGGCAAGCAACGTTGTTGTTACATTGCAGGATGCTGTACTACGGCCCCCCCTCAGCAGTCCTACTTCCTTTCCTGCCGGCTCTGGCCCCCGCAACTTCGGGACAGATGTCCCTTTTGTCCACATTTGCAGTTTTTCTGTCCTCTCTGCTGCTCCGCTAATAACTTGGGCCTCCCTGTGGTGGTCTTAGTAGATTTACATTAATAGCTAACAAGACCATTTGTGTCATTTCTGTCATGAGTTTGTCCATCATCTGTTCTGTACTAAGTTGTTGGTTTTCATTCTTCCCCTCGTCTCTGTTTGTTTTGGATGCTGGCAGTGAAGTTGCACCCTCTATTGTAGCTGCTTTACTCACCTTTTCTATAAATTACTCATCTGTCAACAGTAGGCTTTACCTGAAACTTACTGAGTCAACCAGTATCCGTAACCGGTATTGGTATTGCAATTATTAGTCAAATAGGTTTTTAACCACTTCAACACCATTCTCCACTATCCAACATCAAATTCAAGTCCATGTAAGAAAGTAAAATGGTAAGCCATGTCAAAGCCTGCACAAAGGTCCAGAAGCATTAGCACAGTTGCATTGTCAGCTTTTGTTGAGTGCGTTCCAGCCATCAAATTCTAACTTTGTGTATATTTAAAAAATACAATTAAGTTTGTATTTTTGTCAGTTAAATAAAAGTTCACTTGAATTAAAGGAATCACAGATTTTTGTTTTTAATGCATTTGAGAAAAACTCAGCTTTTCAGTAAATGTAATTTATAACTATATTCCTCGACATTAGCCACTCTTGGGCCCGGGCCCTCCCCCGGATCGTAGATGATCCTCCCCAAAACCTAAAGAGGACCTTTCTCATACACTAAATACACACAAAGGTATACTGATGTAATTTCTCTGAAGCACTAGACAGCTAGAACACATTACTTACATTTTAGCTGTGACTTATGATTTTATATATCTGTCAAGTTTTCTATACATTCTTGTTATGGTGGGTGTATGGTGTAATTTTTAATTTTTAGAAAAAAAATCTGTAAAATCCCTACAACAAACTTAAAATATAATACATAGTAATATTTTTAAAGTCAAACTAAGCTGTTCCTTTTGTATTTAATGGTTTTCCGTTTGAAGAATTTGCAAAAAACTGCAGTGCATGATGGATAGGATCCAAAGGCTACCTAACGTCCTCGTCCGTATGACGACTGTACATAGCCCGATTATATGTCATGGCTCTTTTAATTTGTTAGTTTGCAATTTAACCAGGTAGGCTACCTTTCTTAAACTGCGTTTTGTTAGACTACATATTTCGGGATGTTTTATTGTAGTCTTTGTAAATATGTATATAGTTTAGCCCAGGTGTCTCCAACTCCAGTCCTGGAGAGCTACTATCCAGTCGGTTTTCAATACTACCTGGCTTCTGATGAGCCACACCTGTTCTCAGGTAAATACCAGCAGCAGGTGTGGCTCATCAGAAGCCAAGTAGGATAGAAAACCTACTGGATAGTTGCGCTCCAGGACCAGAGTTGGAGACACCTGCTATAGTTTACACTACAGTCTAATGTGTCTACGTACATTCTATTATAGGAATTTTTCCCTGGTGTGTTGCTTGGTGACAGAGGGTACCCATGTCTACCCTTTCTTCTCACACCATATACAGATCCTGCACCACAAGCAGAAAGACATTTTAACCATGCCCATTGTAAGACAAGGGCACACATTCGGACAATTAAAATCCAGGTTTAACTGCCTACGGCATCTCAGAGTTACACCAGACAGAGCGTGTGACATTGTAGTAGCCTGTGCAGTTTTGCATAATGTGGCAATACTGCAGCAGGAGCGTATGCAAATAATGATGCAGGATAAGCAATGGGAAGAGGGCCTAGCAGTGGAAGACCACATGGGTGGTAGAGCTGTGAGAGATAGAGTGTACGCAAACACAATTTGATTGATTCTGTTGTAAATTTCATTCATGTACTTTTTTCCAAGAAAGGACAATTAGAAACATTTCTTCTTTTTTATTTAATCTTTCATATCCTGTTGGGAGAGGGGGAAGCATTTACAACAGTGAACACTGAATGTAGACATTGAAGTGATGTTAACCACTTACATCTTGTCACGCACGGGTGCGAGTCTCCCGGTCGAGAGCCACTGCGGAGGTACAGAAGGGGCGATCCGAAGTCGTGGTCGTTGTCTGAGTGCGGAGGTCTTTACCAGGGGAATCCGTCTGATACAAAGACACGGGACGGAGGAACACGAGGAGAGGGGAACAGAAGATGGGACAGGTAGGTTAGGTACGGGAGCTGGTCTGAGGAGGGAAGGCAGAGAGGTAAGGATCGCACACGTGGTTAACAGGTAAGGCTGGGATATTCGGGTAGACAGAAGACAAGAAAAGTGCTCGGTGTGGCATCTAGTCATCAGCTCAATACTTCGCGAGGAAGATCTGGGACGATTCAGCTTATCAAGGTGGTTAATCGTCTGCTGACAAGCTGCACCTGTCCGATCCCGCCCCTGTGGGCGTGACAGATCTCTCCACTTTTTTAATTTCAAGCTTCAGTTTTTTCATTTTCAGGTGTGTATATTCGAGGTCTGTTTTTCGGACTTCTATTTCCTGGATCAAATATCTCTTGTAAATGGCACGGATATCTGTATCATTAGAAAAAACAAATAAGAATTGTTCATTCTTATTAATTACATTAAACAGTTTATTACTTACTTTCTTCCTTTGACGGTCTTTGAGTACATGCAGGCTGCGCTGATGAGGGCTGAGAGCGTTGCCCACCTGGTTCTTCAGACTCCTGTGCACAGGAAATACTGCATGGGTTTATAAGGAAGCTTGGAGGTAGTGGTTAACATCAAGGCATGGGGAATGAGAAAGACGGTGCGTGCACACTAATTAACCTATACCCTATTCACTTAGACAATACACTGTAATTTTTGCAACAGAAATGGGTGAGATGGGCAGGCAGCTGGAGGTAGAATTTTTGTCCTTGGTAAAATTCTGACGGACTCCACACTGGTAACAACGTTGTTTTCTAGGCATAGCCAAACAAATCTCCTCTTGTCTGAAAAGGCGTAGAAAACGCAATTTAGCCACTAAAACTTTACAGTTTTTGTGATGCACAGTCGAATTATCTCGTATTTTTTGTGTTTGTGTTCTTGCACCCACACTTTAGAACTCATTTCAGCGCCGCCACATATACGTATGCGTGCGTGTGTATGCGCGTGCATGGGAGGGGGGAGCGATCAGGGTTTTCCCCCGGGGCCTTGTGTGCAGTTGTTCCACCACTGCTCCTCGAAATAATGTTGTGTTGAAAAAATTATTGTGTAAAAAAGCATACAGCTTCCCCAAACACTTTTGCAGAACACTAAAATTTTGTGCATTGTTTATTTTATAAAAATGAGCTAATACGACTTTAAAGTGTGCCAATAATTCTTGCGCTGACTGTAGCTGTGTGGCGTAGGTAGGGCTTCAGGAACTGGTAGGCAGACGGTTTTGCATATCAGGTATGAATGTCCTTATTAAGAACATGTCTTACCTGTAAGGCAGCCTCACTCATGATTCTGCTGCGTTTATAAAGAAGGAATTATTCTCTAATGCCGCGTGGATGCAACTGCTGATCTAAGAACACTGCAGGGAACAATTCAGTTATTTGGACTCATCCCAGAGCTCAAGTATTGTAAGTTGTTCCATGTTGTATTTTAGAGAAACTCATAAGATCAAAGAAACACTTGATGGCTCGATACTAGTATCACTGGGCTTTGTCTTATGGCAGCTCTGATAGTAACAAGGCTTCCTGCCTAATCAGGAAGGGAATACATTTTTTTCTTATACGGACCTAAACTAACTGAGCATATATCCTATGGGGTTGCCTTCCACCTGTATTTGTTTGCAAAGAGTGTGTTATTTGATTTTTGTCTTTTTTAAGCTATAGTCACGAAGGAAGAGTTTGAATTGATTGTATTTAAGTCAAGGCATCAAGCTAATCAAAGTGTGCCTGGGTGCATAAACCATTGTTTTCCCTTCTACTTTAGTTTATGCATGGCCTTCACCGCCATTAATATTCATTTGGACCCCCCCCCCCACATTTAACATAAAATATTAGTTCACCCAACGCTGTTTTCCAATGTGTCCCCCCCACATTCAAAATGCTTCTAATGCCCCTGAGTTTATGGTTTTTGTTTTTTTTCCATTTATTTTTAATCTTGTTGTTCAAGCTTATTTGCCGTTTCGGCCATATCTAAGATACAGTGCAATGAAATTACATTCTCAAGATCAGAAAATGTGCAAAGGGGGAAAGGAAAAACCAGGGAACAAGGAACAAAAAAAATGAAGAAACAATATGAAATAATAAAGTGCAACCCAATATGTAGGTTAAAAATGTTTAAATTATTTTATATATATTTATGTATTAGGACAGTATTAGAATATTAAGTACTACAATTAAAGACAGATTGACTATTACAGTTAAAAATAAATGAAGTAACTGGCTTTATTATGTACATATTACGGAGAGTTTAAGATTCTTATCACCTGTGGAAAGAAGGTATTGCACATTCTGGCTGTTTTTGATTTTATGTGGCAATATCTCCTGCCAGATGGCAAGAGATCAGACAGTCCCTGAGAATGATGTGAGTCTCTCACAATGCAGAGGGCTTTATTGTTACATCTGTCCTTAAAACTATCTTCATTGGAGGGGAGAGAGACCCCAATAATTAAAGGTACACAAGGGTTAGCTCTTCTGTGCTTTTTGGGGTCCCCAGGCCCACAAGCCCTATATAAAAATGAGGCCTAATTTTTTCTAAATCAGCTTAAACTTTGTTACATTCATCATTCTGGGAATAAACTAATGATGAATTGTTTCATCTGTGCAGTAGAAATAAGGAACCATGAGGAATCAAATGGGAAACTTCTGGTTGGGGCACGTAATTTGAATGGCGCATCGCATAAATCAAATCAAATCAAATCAAATCACTTTATTGTCACATCATGTTACTGGTACATTGGTACAGTACATATGAGTGAAAT
>JAODJW010000048.1:7118662-7131880 GCA_026777045.1 Hyperopisus bebe
TCTTCTTTAATTCGACATATGATTAGCATTAAAACATTCAAACAAATACCTGTGCAAATTTACTGGAATAAAGAAAGCACATAATATATAATTTCTCTTGAAGTGGTTAATATTTTTACATTCCACTTTCAGGTCCTAGAATCTCAATGATAAATATTTGCTTCTTAAAAAATATTTAACAAAGGGAGAATGCATTATGGATATCTTTTTTTAAAGCCCGAATTTTGACATGAAATCAGGTTAATATTTAAGAAAACATATAATAGCATGTCCGTGAAAAACACATTAAACATAAAAAAGAAACATGAAAAATAAGGGAATATAATATTAAAGTTCATAAATAGGGTATGATGGGGATTAATGGCTAGTAAATAAATCACCAGGCTTTTGAGGTTCTTTACCTCGCACATTAACATTGTTTTAGAGTGTAATGAGGTGATTCATCATTGTATTTTACCACAGCACATTACCCCCGGCTGCCTTCAATCATGCTGGTATCTGAGACGACTGCCTGGGCCCTCCCTGTTACCCCCCCCCATCATGGTGACACACACATGCCACACGCCTCGATCGGCAGGATGCCTCTGAACACGGGGGGGGGGAGGGGGGCATGCAGGGCAGAACCACAAAGTTATGTCTACTTGACTGTTTGTTTTTGAAAAACGCAGATATAAAATTTTGTCATAAAAAACACATATATAATTCAGGCTTTAATTAATAACGTTAATAACTCAGTCTAACCATAAATTATTATTCTTTTTGATCCTCGAAAAGTCACTTGGGCGTGAACCTGGGTGCCGACCCCCCCTGGCAACCCCCCGGTCCTGCAGTCCACACCACATGCCGTAACACACCCGCTGAGCATTCCTGTCTGAATCATGCCTTGCCTAAAGCTTATAGCCTTTCCTGTGAAGGAAAATTCTGCAAATTTCACTACATTACGAAGAGTTTGACATGACCTGCCTGCCGCTGGCTTCTCACGGGTAACAAAACAGGTAACAAAACAAAATATAGGTTACATGCAGTTCAATGGCATCCAAGCACTGTGCAGTTTTGCAAAACAAATACTACTATTACTGATTATAATAATAATAATAATAATAATAATAATAATAATAATAATACATTTTCTGTGGTATGTGTCAGCATTTTAACTTGTAAAACAGTGAAGCAAAGACGGCTTCTTGGCTGTGAAGATCTGTCATGTTTCTACGCAGCCATCCAGTTTCTAGAACTGAAGACCAGAAGTATCGTGACAGGACACGGGTGACAACAGGGTCCCACACCCCAGGGCACAACACTAAGGGCAATTTAGAGACTCCATTTCTGTTTGGCTTGAAACGAAGGCCTATCTAACATGAAGATGGGGAGAAGAAGCACAGACTTGGAAATGTTACAGCTTAGTGTATATGGCAGTGATGCTTCCTTAAGGGCACCATATCGATTAGGACTGGTACTGGCTGAGAGTGTGGGTAAAATTTGAACTGCTGACTGGATCCAAAGCAGGATGTATGGAAGATAGGCTCATCTACGGTGGAATGGTTAACACAGGAGAGTGAAACCAGTGAGGAAACAGGAAGCACATCAAGTGACAAAAGCAAGACACCGGAACGAGTAGATTATGGGACTCGAAGCAAGAATGATGAACTGGGAAAATGATGAAGGACGAACAGAAAACCAAAACTAGAAAAGTCCAATCATATGTAAAAGCAAAACTAAACTTGGTGTACTAAAGCACGAGAAGAACATTATTATTGAAACCCAAGACTAAAACTGATAATATTAACATTGCTGAAACCAAATGCTAAAAATGCTAGTTGCTAAAACGGGCCCCTGGTACTTCCAAGTTACTGCAGGGTCTTTTGGTCCATCCGCTTCATCTCCAGGGCTGACAAGATGGCAGCAGCCATGGTCAGATAGTTGTGGTAGTAATAGTATAGTATAGTATAGTATATAGCATATAGTATAAGTAATAATCTATTAGAAGAACATCAAAGTATTGCAATTTGTTAAACAATACAGCATGTTAAAATTAGCAATTTTCCTCATTCTTGGAGGAGTACAAATGAAAAG
This sequence comes from Hyperopisus bebe, assembly GCA_026777045.1. NCBI lineage: Eukaryota > Metazoa > Chordata > Actinopteri > Osteoglossiformes > Mormyridae > Hyperopisus > Hyperopisus bebe. The sequence goes on from JAODJW010000048.1 coordinate 7,120,736, forward strand.
CATGTGATGGACTGGCATTCTGTCCAGTGAGTACAGAGCTGCCTGGATGATTGGCTGGAAGAAGCATGAATGGAGCAAGTCTATAAGCAGTGCACATTTGTACAATTGCAACTATTCAAGCAGTATTCTTGCATAGATAGGATTCGCCTTTCCTGACCCAGAAACATTGTATCTGTAATGGCAATTTAGTCTTGGTGCCTTTAAAGCTTCAGTATTCAGATCAAGAGGATGCAAGTTCTTGTTGGAGCAGAATCTTAAGGGAAGGAAACGTTCTGCTGGACTAACTTAATACATCTTCTGAGCATAAAGCAGCTGGCATGAAGACACTTTCTAATACTGGGCTGGGATTCGCAATAACAGTGACTCTTAGCATCTTACAATACTCCAAAGATATATCAAACGAAAGGTATTTGTTTTCCTACGTATGTTTCCCGAACAATCTCTTAAGAGATTGCTTAAGGGAGAGCTTCTTAAGAGCAACCTGACTGGTTGACATCGATGACTCTGGAATTGATTATTCCTTCCATGCAGCAACTGCTTGATTGCCGGATGAGAGAATGAGCTGACAACAACAATGAGAGTCAGCTAAGAGTTGCTCAGACCAACCTTACGAAAGAATATCTTACAGAAGATATACTTAGCTAAGAATGTTTTGAGAAACACATTGGAATATTAAAAGACAATTTAAGGTAGAACTTACGAACGACGTAGCACTAAGAAGGTCTCGAGAAACCCTGCCCTGTTCATTCAAACCTTTAACTGACATTCTGACAAGGTCCAGATAAAAAAAACACATTTAAAAAGAACAGCACTTGAAGGCTGAAGCAATGTTCTAGAATATGAACTGAAAGAAGAAAATATTTGTCATTTTTATACTGTATTCAAATGCAATGTGTAACATTGCATTTATTTATTAAGCAGACAATTTTATCCAAAGCACTGTACTATTGAGATAGCGGGGGCACCCAGTTCCTGGACCAACTGGGAATGATAAAATCACTCTGCCAGCCAAGGGATTTGAACCAGTGACCTTCTGATCACAGATACAGAGTCCTAGCCCAATGTCACCCTCCACCCATGATAACCACATATTACATATAATAATATATGTCAATTAGACATATACATTGCCTTATATAAATGCTAACATTTCTCAATATAAGTGTGTATATGTCTGCATCACTCCAACTGTTGAGCAAACCAACATTTATGTTACTGGCGATGGGGATTGAAGCATTTGGAACATGCTGTTCCACATGTCCTGTTCCTGACAGTTCATACTTTGTTGGCGTTCAGGTGCCAGATGACCTTAGAGCGTCTTCATTTTTTTTGCCTGAGAAATCAGTGATTTGCGCACTGCTGGATGTCTGTCAGCAAATGCTTTCAGTGCAGCTGTCTGTGCCACCCTCCCCCTTGGCACCGTGGTTTATTCCTGAGAAAGAATACCAGCACAAACCCAGCGCGGAAAGTGATGAGACGTGTTCAGTGAATATAAGCTGTGGCGGACGAACTTCTCCGGGAGTCCTAGATGGGGAGTGGGGGAGCGAAGTGGGCCATTGGAGATATTTTTGGAGCCGAAAGAGAAGTGAGAAGGAACTAAAAATGATGGAACATCAATAATGTTCTAGTCAAAGTGCTGGGTGCCAGTGTGAAACTCACCAATCAGGGTGGGGGCCGGAGTGCTGTTGGGGGGGCATCATACCAGCCGATCAATGGGCAAAATCTGTAATGTTGTATTATTATAGATTATAATATCTTAACCCAAATATGGACATTTGATCTATGTGTTTTTTTACTAAAAAAAAAAAAAAAGTTAAGATCGGCAGGGAGCCCCCCAGGGATTTTCTGCCCCCCTTCTCAAATTCTGCCCCTGGACATAAGGAAAGAACTGATAACAATAGAGCACGAGGATCTGCACAGACACAACGTGTAAGAGCCGATGTTTATGTTTAGAGCTTATGTTTGATGTTAAGTCCTTTGAAGTCATTTTCAAGTGGCACAAAGCAGATTCCCCATTTCCCCCTGCAAGGTCACCATTCCCATCTCTGGCCATGTAATCTATTATCCTGCCAACATGCAGAGTTTCACTTCATAGTTTCCACCAGACTGAGTACACTGTCCTTAATTAAATCATCAGTAATCCCACACCTCATCTTTTCACACTGAAGGTAATTAATGTTTTTGGCTGTGACGGCTGGCTCTTAATTAAATTATGCTTATTTTAATAAGACCTTTACTGACACCAGATTTTTGGCCAGTATCTTCATTATCAGGTACTCGTTAAGTGATACTAATTTGTCATTTTAACTTGAGTCTCACAGAGATCAGTCATAATAGATCTCATAATTAATCAATTTATGCTTGTTTGTTTCCTTATAAAAGGTTTAATAAGCTTCCTCTTGTAATTAGGAGCGCATGCACTGTTCATGGGAAATCCTCCATTTCTGCCGTAATCGCGCGCATGACGTATCACTGACGTTCATTTTAGCGCCAAAGGCATATAACAACTTTTTAATCATATTACAAACTTAGCTGCCCCTCATTTATTAAAGATTTCCACTTTGGATTAATTATTGATTTGGATTATATTATCTAATGAAGTAATGAAGACGTGACAAAGAAACATTGTTTTTAAAAAGCAGGAATATTTGCCAGAGTTTGTCCAAAGATAAAAGCCAAAGTATTTTTTTTCAACAAACACAAAAGTAAAGAATTGAACATTTTCCAATGTTGCGCGTATATGAGCAATAATGAAAAATACAATTGATGCAACAGACAGCATCGAGTGTAGCAAAATTTACCTGGAAAATGTAGACCTATAGCTGTAAATGCTGCTGTTTTAATAACTGACATAATATATGAGACGGATTGAAGGCAATATTGAGTCACTTTCAGATTTACAAACATTTTTATGAGTCATACAATATGTTATCACAAAACATGCAGTGATATTCGGAAATATAAATAAAACAATTAAATTATTAAATTATCATTTAATTATAGTCAGAATGACTATGCACTTGATTCCCCCTGATCTGAAGTAATTCATATTCATATACTGAATAAATATTCTGTTATTGGTCTTTTATTAAGATTCCAGAACCAGAAATCTATTGTCTTAATTTTTAAATCATTAAGTTTTAAGATGTCAGCGGCTTAGAGTTTTATTTATAATAATTTTATGCTTAATTTAAAATGTAATCTAGTAGAAATTGGTTTGGACGAGATATTATTAACCATGTGATTTTTCTCTTCATTTAACGCATCATATAGTCAATGCTTTTGTGTTATTATAGATTTTACCTTGAAATGATACTGCCAAATTAAATTAAGAAAAGCACCCGGAGAAGAATGTTTTTTTACAGTGTCCCTTCATTTTAGCAGGTCACTCTCTAACTTATTTTGCTCTTTAACTACTGCTAAAATAACTTTGGGTAGAATAAGAAACGAACATAAAATAAATCATACAAACGATTCAATGGTATGAACCAGGCCCGTAGCCGGAATTGAGTTTCGAGGCGGATCTACCAAATTTGGACCGGGGTTCAAACTCGTTTTTTTACTACCAGGTGACGTGACTCTGCGGGAACAAATGCAATATCGCGGAGGGGGTTCCAACCCGTCATATTACTACGTGGCTATGTGCCTGCTATGGTCCATCGATCTACCCAACGATTGCAGTTTACTCGGTGTGGTGGGTGAAGCGATATGAGGAACAACGCACAGGATGCCAGTCCATCGAATGGCATAGAAACAGCTCAAGGGCATTTTAGGTACAAAAAATCATGTAAGTGTATATGGCTTTACACCGTGGGAGGAAACCCGCGCAAGATGACATGCTCCAGTGTACCTGTGAAGTAAATAAACGAGATTTTTATAACCGTTTACATTATTGTATAAAGCCTATATGAGTTCAGTTGATACGCATATGGTAGATAGTAAGAATGTAAGGTCTATTGCGGTCACGTATTGTCTGAGAAGGATATGATCGATTTAGGCCTACCTAGATTATGCCAGGATGTCAGCATTGTCGTCAGGGCCCCCAATCTCTCTGTAATATAACTAAGAACAAGAAAAAGTGATACTTAATGTCTCTTCGCCAGTCGATGCTTACTGGAAACAAAGTTTAACAAGTATAGCGGTTCACCGTATTAAGGACTAACTACGGAGACCGCAGCCCATTAATGGCGACGGAATATGAGAGTCGTTTAATTTATGTAATTGAGCCAATAAAAATATGCGATCTGTCAGTCGTTCAAAAACAGTGAAATTTTCTTACGCTGTATTTTCCCTATATTGTTCTCATACATAGAATAGAATTACAAAACTGCAAGGAGAAATGTATTGAATGTTAGGTACTTTAATTTACACATCCGTTTCTCGGCTATTGTGAACCCGTATATTCATTGTGAATTTTCTTTAGTTGATTTTAACCTGGAATTATTAGTATATTGCGCACAGAAGATGGGCTCAGTTTTTCGCCTTGAAAAATCTCCGAATTTACATTTACAAAGAAATGGTTTGTTATACAGTTTGATTTCTCCAAAAGCCATGTGTATAACATACCAATGACTAAAGCCTTTTAAAAGCAATACATTTTAATTTTTTGAAAATACGACCTTTAAAATCACGTCATCATTGTCGCAAACATTAAAATAGCCTGTCTGCAAATCAGAACGGGTAACACGATGGGATTTCCCCGCGCAACGTGCAGCCTCGCGGACAAACTTACTGCACATGCTCATCACTTCCAGTGTCCTGCGGAGATTAAAAAAGCATCACAGCAAATATAATGTTTCAGTCAGCAAATGTTAAATGTAATCAGTAACATTTTCAGTTATTACATTTAGAGCACGAGTAATTGATTTAATAAATATTTCATTAATTACGCAAAGTCCCTAATAATTGGCCTATTAAAATTGTAAGCAATGTTTAGTACTAATTGCTACACTGTACAATGACAAAATATTTAGAAGTGCCTTTTAAACACTTGAATTCAATTCTAACCGCAGTTGTTTTCTAAAGTAAGCTAGGTACAAAGTTTTCAGTAATTTCTTTTTATTTAGATCGAAAGATTGAATTTTATTCAAAATAGTAAGATATTATTCTTAGTCTGTGACAGCGAGCGTTGTAAATTAAAGTGGACAACTTGCACTACTTTTCGGTTTTCATTGTCTTCGTTGCCGTGTAAAAACTATTCTTGTGAAATTTATAATTAAGCTGTTTACGAGATAAAGGTGTTTCTCCACAAACCAGTTTCCTGTTTATAGACTGGGCTAAATTTTATTACGTAAGATCGTGTTCAATATAGAAAATGTATGATTTCTTATTAAAGTATTTTGTCTTAGTGCAATTCACACATTTCACCCTAGTTGTTTGTACAACAACTATCATTCAAGTAGAAGAACTGACAAAAGACGAATTAATTTAGCTACCCAATCATGTGACTTCGCCTAGCGTCACGGAATGAGTTTAGCTGTTTTTAATGCTCTGGTACCAAAGAAACTGATCGCTCGTTTTCATTTATTCTTACCGATATATTACGGCTACATTATATTTTAGTTCAATGCGAGTTTCTCATCAAGAAAAGATAATCAGAATTATGGGAACTTTTTATTTTTAACTAAAATGGTATAAAATTAAACGGGGGGAAACGGTATAAATAATCCGACTAGACAAGTGTTTTTTTTAAGCTGCAACTAGCAAAGCGAGTTAGAGACATCTAGTTAGTTTTCATAACGACACCTTAATTTTAAAGCTTGACAAAATGTCTTGCTTTATAATAATACAGTCGTATGTGGCTTGGGTGTCTTTCTTTTTAATGGCCCGTGAATATTCCTTTACCTGCGATAGAACGGGAACGACACCATTCAGCGCGAGACAATGGGAAAAGCAGACCGTATTCAAATCGCATGGTCATTTGCATTACGAATCCAAAAATCATGCAAATTTTAATGAGACTGTCTCCTTTGTCGTTGTAATTGAAAAACCATTCTGTGTTAATTACTTCTACCGCATGGCCTCGCCTTGGTCATTAGGTTGGAATAAAAATAAGTCATTCCAAAAGGTTTAACCCAAGTTTAAATTGCGCTATGCTGCTTTATATTATATACCTCTAGTAGTATAGTGACACGTGTTTTATGCATCGAAATGTAAAACTATCAAATGTAAACATATATATGTTTATATATATTGTATATTTAAATTGAAATATATTATATTTAAATTTAAGAACTGAACCTCTGGTTCATACTTGCTATTTAAATGTCGCAATAGGAACAAGAAACAGAAACGATGACCCACTTTATTGTCGTAAAAAATCTGACATTGAAAACGTCATCACATATGAGTAATACGTTTCTGTCAGATAATTTTTACTCAAATATTTTATTTTATATGACTATGTATAATTTGAATTACTAAAAACAGAATCTAGTAGTTTAAAATTATTTTCTCACATACTTGTCAGTATATGCATCCATTCTAATACGCATCCCTTTCAGTCAATGTAAAATAGCTAATTCTTTAATTAAAATCTTTTAAAACCCAGTTTTAATACCTAAACTAAATAAATACAGCTAAAATAAAGCAGGCCCTATATATGTCTTGTAATGCATGAATAGTTGTGTCAGTTTTCGGTGGTCTAACACCACCACTAATGAACTCATCCGCGAGAAGTAGCCTAAGTCTTATCCAGAAGCAAGTAGGCAGGTCATTTTTCGTTGGCGAGTCTGATTTCGATAAGAAGATTACACTGGATCAGTTTCAGCGATCTATAAAATAATATAAACATATTATTGGCCTCTTGGAATCAGTTGGCATAAAACAACTACTAATTAGTAGTGTTACTGAATTAACTGATTGTATTACGATGTGACATTTAAACTAAAGAAAGGTTTACAGGATATTAGTTTAGTCATTGTAACAATACGGTCTTGCTGTGATCTTCGTTTTGCAGTAAGACTTCATATTTATTTGGCAGGCGCTTTTGTCTATAACGACATGCACGTGAAGCAGATAATAATGCATAGAAGAAGTATACAGCTGTCAAGGAGCCAGCTTAGGCGCGAGGGCTGCCGGGGTAGACTTCCAGTGATTTCTGTGGGAAATAGAGCATTGTCCCCTTTCTGTGTTCTCTTCAACGTATGCAGTTACTTAATATCCCTGTTGTACACTAGTACTTAAAACTGAGAATGTGAGAATTACTTATGCATTTTCTGCTGTTAAACTGACGTGTAATACTTAGGTGAAAAGTTTCACGGGTATGTCACAAGTGTTAATGTTTCGTTAAATCGAACAGAATCAGAACTGTGATCGTAATTTAGTAAAAACCAGGCAGTAGTTTTTGAGAGACTCACTCTAATATTCAAAGCAATTTGATTTTAATTTTACTTCTGGTCCTACTCCAACTGAAAACATCCCCCCTGCTCATAATAAGACCACAGTAAGTAACTCAAAGCAAAGTATTATTTATAGAATTGTTAAGTTTTGATTTACCCAATAATGTTAATAGTGGTGTGGCGTTTAATAACTAGCCAATATATGACGAAACATCAGAATTACACTCTTCCTAAATAATGTCTGCACGCAGACTACTTTGACCGCAAGAGGGCATTCTTGTAAAATGATATTTCCCCACAACTCCGCTTGTCACCTCGGCAAACTTATTCATGCGTGCCAAACTCAAATCTACAGCTTTGTGAGGTTTAACTGGAAGAAGGGGTGAAAAAACGCATATTTTTGCATTGCAACTTACCTTTAGAAGTGAATTACTTTTATTTTAAATTATGGTTTTACAGTTTCGGTAACAATACGATGGATACGTGACCGTACACTATATGGATTAATTCGTCAGATTTGGTAAAAAAATATATAATTGCTGTTACACTGAAATATCAACTTGTTTTCGCTATTACATTACAGCTCATGTGTACTTATTTGTCACATGTACTTGTCCAGTATATCATTATCCAAAGTCCAAGAAACAAGCTTTATTGCGATGTCAATACGGTCCAATTACTTATTAAACTATTCATGCATATTGTTTTCTTCTACAGTTATAGTAGTAATTGTTTTCTTCCACTTAGTGAGATAAGTAGGCTATACATTTATAAAATATGACGGCGCCACATTAAAATAAGCATTTAGTATATGTCATGTTCTGCCGCAGTCAGATTAGGTAAACTTAGGTATACATTTGAAAGAACTTTTACTTATATTACATTTCACAATAATATGAATTAACTTGTAACTTGAAATTCATATTTTAATGACTTACCTCTAAACAGAACTCTTACCAACCCATTCACTAGCTTCCATGGGGGATTGAACGCTCCTCTGTGATTGGCCAATTGCAGCTCGTTGTAATGCTGTCAATCACTTTTCGAGGTTACTATTAAGAGCTCAGGTTGGAGAATAAGTTTTCACAGTTCTGTTCCAGAGCCGAGAGAGTAAGAGAGGTTCGGTAAACGAGAAGAGACGAGAAGTAAGTGAACAGTTCAAAGTTAAGAGTTAATAGAACTGAACGGTTTACTTAGCCTTCCATTTGCAGTGCTTTGCTTTGATTTTATTATTTTTTTTTTCGAAGAAACTGAAGACTAGAAAGGCGGTTGAATGTATAGCATGATGGAAACCGAGATAAAAAGCCCACTGCCTCAGCCCAATGCGGGCCCGGGGGGTAACAGCGGTAAAGGCAACGGTGCCAGCGACCAGGATCGGGTGAAACGGCCCATGAACGCTTTTATGGTCTGGTCCCGGGGACAACGAAGAAAGATGGCACAGGAAAATCCTAAAATGCACAATTCGGAGATCAGCAAGCGTCTGGGTGCTGACTGGAAACTTTTGACCGATGCAGAGAAGCGACCATTCATCGACGAGGCCAAGCGACTTCGGGCGATGCACATGAAGGAGCATCCGGATTATAAATACCGACCCCGCAGAAAAACCAAGACCCTGCTTAAGAAAGACAAATACTCATTGCCAGGAGGACTTCTGGCGCCAGGTACCAATGCCGTTAACAATTCTGTCTCAGTCGGACAGAGGATGGACAGTTACGCGCACATGAATGGATGGAGCAATAGCGCGTATTCCCTAATGCAGGACCAACTTGGCTACACGCAGCACCCTAGTATGAACAGTCCACAGATTCAGCAGATGCACCGGTACGAGATGGCAGGGCTGCAATACCCCATGATGTCCAGCGCTCAGACCTACATGAACGCAGCTTCAACCTACAGCATGTCGCCGGCATACACACCGCAGACAACCAGCGCTATGGGCTTGAGTTCTATGGCTTCGGTGTGCAAGAGTGAACCAAGTTCACCCCCGCCGGCAATCACGTCTCATTCTCAAAGAGCCTGCTTGGGAGACCTGCGGGATATGATAAGCATGTACCTTCCTCCCGGGGGAGACGGATCGGATCACTCTTCGCTTCAGACCAGTCGGTTACACAGCGTTCATCAGCACTATCAAAGCACCGGCACTGGGGTGAATGGAACGCTACCGCTCACTCACATTTGAACAGACTGAACCTTGAAGTGCGTCGCAAACTTGAACGTTTTGATCTCTGAATTTAGAATTGAATTCCGAGGTTTTGTGTATTGCTTTGTTTTTCCAAAAAGAAAAACAAATGCCCATCTCACGTGAAATCCCTTTAATCTCCTTAAGGGAACGTCCTGGAATGCGTGCCAGTACTGAGCCCAAATGAGTAATTCGTATTTCAGAGATTTTTATTTCACGTCTTCTCTAGAAGAAGAATGGGGACTTATTTTGTTGCCAGTTTCATTAAAACGTCTTTCGGAAAGACTAGTCAATGAAGAGGGAAAGTACACTATCAGAAGTACATGTTTACAATTAAAAACGTAGAATGTTCAAGGTTTGTGCCGGCAATGTCCAAATCTGTGTAGAGCTGGTTATTTTTATTTTCATGAATTTAGGTTTCAGGTCTACAAAAGACTGTGCGGCTCGCAAGCGGGAGTTATATTTATAGTAAGCTGTGTATTTTAATTTTCTTCATGAAGCTTGTGAACGTTTTGTCAACTTGTTCCTTTTTGGTTTGTGAGATTTTTTGTGATATCTTTGACAGTAACAAGTTGATATATATCGCAATTGGTGAAATCTATTTAAACAGATGTTTCTACAGAATTTAAGATCATTCTCTATTCCAAAATGATAAATAAATTTGTACGAAGCACAACGAGTGGCAATGACGAACTAATTTCTCTCTGTATTGTACTGAAACAGGCGCGTTTTGACAGTTTAACAGAGTATGTCCTTAGTAATATAACAATAAAATATGATACTTGTCTTATAAAATGTCCACTTCGCAATTATAAACCGATAAACACTATTTTGAAATAGGACTTTGTGTAATTCCCTTTGCAAATTTTCGCCTTAAATTTACGCAAAGTCAATTCTACATGTAAAAGGTTCTTGTAGTATTTGGAAATTTAACAAATGTATAACACAAACAGTTATGAGCGCTGCAAACGTGTAGTTTAAAAAACGCTCGGAGTGCTTAAGCACATATAAATTTCTGGAAACAAACTTATAACTCGGTTGCTTCTCCCCTTCTGCACAAAATCAATGCATATTAAAAGAAGACACGTTCATAATAAGGTGGTGCGTGAAAGGAAATTATATATGCGTTTGCATAAACATTTTAATGGAATAATTCCTTTAACCCCTCCAGGTAAATGTTCCCTCCCAGTCAGTGTGTTTTGGCATGTCTGTTTGTGCATCACTGTAGGCCAGCACGATGTGGTGTGAGAAGACGCACGCCTATAGAATCCAGCCATCCATCCATGTTCACAGCTTCCGGCAGATTTTTACAGTCGCTTTTAATTGGATATGGAACAGCTCGGTTACTTTGAAATATTTCCATATACATGGGTATAAATAAGAGATTTAAACTCCAACACAACCATGACATACAGGGACACAGAAACAATTAGGCCTACATGTAACCAAAACGACTAATTTAAATTTACCTTGAAATTACCTTGAAGGATGATTAATAAAAGTTAAACACATGCTGAACCGCGAAGACGAAACGTTCTTGCTCCAAAGCGAGATCTGTCTTTTACGCTGTTACATTGAATACGTGTTAATATCAGCAAAATGCAAGCAGTTTCGTGAAATAAAATC
>JAODJW010000048.1:7239627-7255348 GCA_026777045.1 Hyperopisus bebe
CGGGGGGGGGGGGGGGGGGGGGGGGGGGGGGGGGGGGGGGGGGGGGCTCCAAACTTAATCCTGTGGTCCTTCCCCTCTGGCTGACCCTCTCCAGCTTCCTATGAGAAGGAATGACAATGTTCGTCATGTTACACCCCTATAGAAATGTGTCTGTATAACAGTGTTTCTCGACCCGGCCCTCGAGGACCTCCGACGCGCCATGTTTTTGCTCCCTCCCAGCTACCAGAGAGATTGTAGACTGGTGGTCTCCGAGAACCGGTTTCAGAAACACGGGTGTATATGCATATATACACATTACTCCAGCCAGGCTGACTTGTGCAGATTATTGTCCCTATATCTCCAATGGCTATGCAGACTGTGACTGAATCCCCCCCCCCCATTAGATTACGCAGCACCTGCATAAACATTTTGCGCTTGCGTGTGTTCCTCTCCGTGTTTAACCCTACCCCTAACCCTTGACCAGCCCCTCTACGACGCAGCCTATTTGACGATGTACAACATCTGCTTCACCTCTATGCCCATCCTGGCCTACAGCCTCTTTGAGCAGCATATCTGCATGGAGATCCTGCTCGATAGCCCCACACTTTATAGGTAAGAAGGGACATCCGGCCATGTTTGTTAACCTTGGATGCTTTCCGAATATGCAGAGCCAGAAGGCATCTCTGTGGTTCATCGCCTGTGCCGTGTATTTTCAGGCAGACGGCCAAAAACGCCCTCCTGCGCTGGGGTCCCTTCTCCTACTGGACACTGCTGGGGGTCTTCCACGGCCTGCTCTTCTTCTTCGGGGCCTTCTTTCTCTTCAGCAACCCTGCCCTGCCTTCCACTGGCCAGGTCCTCCTCTTCTACCCAGCTATGTGATTTTGGATTTGAAGACTTCTGTGTTAGTTTAACAGTCGTGTACGTTCCTTTTTCCAGGTCTTCGGAAACTGGGCCTTTGGCACAGTTGTGTTTACGGTCCTTGTCTTCACTGTCACACTAAAGGTACGTTTTTTTTTCCCCCCCTTTATTTGTTTTGGGTATTTTTAGCACACATTGATAATCCCAAGGACAGTTAGAGAGAATGCAGGAAGGTTGAAAGCTTCACATTCACAAAGGAATGTTCAAAGAATGGCTGCATGATTACAGTACAACAATCTGCAAAGCTAGACAATACTTTGTCTCCACCGTTATCAAAAATAACATTAAAAATAGCAAAGAAAACTTTGGCATGGTTGGCCATTAATTGATGCAGTGAGTCACCTTAAATCATCAACCTGTAGGCCTAAGAACGTAAGACATCTACATTCGAGAGGAGGCCAAAACTTTCCTGTTTCTCCAGTCTTTTAGCTCAGCGTAACACTGTTAGCTCTGCTGTCCTCTAACGGTGCCTTACTATACGAATTTATCTGTAATTTGCTTTTTATTTACGTTTAATTTTTCCTCCTTTATAATCTATGGGTGGTCTCACCTTGGCATTACAAATAGCAGACCTAGCAAACTGACTGGCATCGACCTGACTATAGTCTGTACCACACAGCTGGCCCTGGACACGCGACACTGGACCTGGATAAACCACTTTGTCATCTGGGGTTCCCTGGCCTTCTATATAGCCTTCAGTTTCTTCTGGGGAGGTATCATATGGTGAGTCACGTTCTGCTGGCTAACGGTAAAATAAACCCACAAGATATGAATGAATTTCCGGTCTAAACCACTGACATATTTCCGAATATATGTTACTTGGTTAATCGACGTTATCTTCAGGCTATAACGCATTCGTCATAAGTGCCATAGATCCCCACAGCACAGCGCCACCTGGCTGGTGTCTTGTGCACTGCACCTCTTGTGTGTGTCCGCGTAGCACGCTGTGGACTCTCCGCCCTCCCTCTCTCGTACCCCAGGCCCATCCTGGAGCAGCAGCGGCTGTACTTCGTCTTCGTCAACATGCTGAGCTCCGTCTCAGTCTGGCTGGCCATCGTTCTTCTCATCCTGCTCAGTCTGCTGCCTGAAGTCTTGCTGTTGGTGCTAGGACGACCACGAGGTCCTCGTACGCGACAGGTACCGACACGACCGCGTCTCGCTACTCGGATCCCTTTTCCCCCTTTTTTTTCTTCCAGCCCCCTCCTTTCTTTTCCTGTTTTTTTTTCTTTGCTAATTCCAGTTCCCCCCCCATCCCCATCAACAGCCTCATAACACATAAAGCTGAAGCTGTCATTGTAGCACAACAGCATCCCACGTGCATGTAATGTAATGTAACGTAACGTAGGCCACTGCAGTTGTCTAAAATCCATTCCAGTTTCGATATTTTTTGCAGTGAGAAGTACTGCGAAAATTTCTTGCGAATCCTTTCTGACGTTCTTTTTAAGTCGCTCTGCTTCCTCCACTTCCCCTGTATTCCTCATACCTCTATGTTAAGTTGTTTTGGACCATATCTGCCCCCCTCCCTTAATCCCTCTTTCACTGGTCATCTCACATTCCCATCATTTTTTTGCTTTCTTTACTTCAGCCCAATCTTTAGGCAATATGGTGACTGGCGCTTCAAGGTGTCAGATCTAGGGCAGCACGATCTCACATTGCGATTATTAGTAAGATTTGCTCTATCTATCTGCAATAAACTATAGCTACACGGAACTAACCTACCAATAGTGTGCCAGATAAATTGGTGGTCAAACTGGTCATGCCTCGAGACACAAATCAGTGTCGACATATGCAATGTGATTACAGGGGTTTAGGTAACGATGTACAAATTTGTCTGGCCACTGGCTTTTCAGTGAGATATGGATGTTTATTTTCACCCACAATTTGATTAGCAGTACACCTATAATATTTGTGTGAGGTGAATAAAGACTCCCAAAAGTTAATTTTTATAAATTTGGCGTATCGTTATCTCGCTGCATGTCTTTTTACCTTGTTTATCCACAATATCTCTTCTTTTAAAGATGTTTTGGTTGCCGATCTGTCCCTTTCTTCACCGCCACTTCAGTACTTATCGTTTCCATGATTTACCGAAACAGTAGCTTGTGGTGTGGTCCGCTAATTAATAAATTAATTAACATAAGGATACGCCGAATTTATGTTGATTACTAATTTTTGGATGCCACAATTCTTTTGTTACATGTGGGATTGTATGAGTCTGAGAAGGCTATTTTTTCATACCGTCGAGACATTATACCGCGGTATGTAATATTTTGACGTTTTTCCTCAAAAGGAATGATATTCTGGTATTTTGAAAATCTGAAATTCGCCAAGCGGGGCGGGGGTTTCTCCCCCAGGATATGGTGTCAGAATACCGCAGTATATCATGACACCAGAAATCCTAGATTGTTGATTGTAGTTACATCACATCCAGTCCCCTTTTACCGCGTCAGTCAGTCAGTCTCACTGCAGTTTACCAGTTGCCGTTCATCAAAGCTGGAATATCGTTTTCTGTCAGTTTCCAGGAAAGTTGTGTCAGTGATGTTGCAGTGCCCAGGACAGTCCCTGTGTCACTGCGTGTGACGTCCCGTTTCCCACTGTACCTCTGTCTCCTTCCTGCCCTGTGACCTACTGAACCTGCCGTCCTGCAGATAAGGCAACGCCTCCCTTCCTCTGGGACGTCTGCTATCTTCATGCTGTCCCAGACCTCCAGCAGTCACAGCTTCTCCTGGAGTGACTGAGGTCTCTCTTATAGATTTCTGTCTTTTTACACCCCCGGTTTGCATTGTTGTGGTGTGTTTGTTATGACTGGCTTGATACTTCCTGCATGCGATGGCTTGTGTACCGTTGAACCGCCTCAGTTCCCAGCCATGACCATGTGAATTTGTTTTTTTTTTTTTTGCTGATATTTTGAGTCCATAGGCTTTTGTTTGACATCCGGAAGCTCACCTTTGTACCTCCCCGCAGTTGTTGCGTCTTTGAAGCTGTTTTTTTAATTTTTGTTTTGTCTAGTTTGAGCTCTGGTATCCGGTGGCTGTAGAGCAGTCTGTGAGTTTTGTGCCTGCAGTAATTCACTCCATCAGACGTTCAAAGTCTTTTTATCGCATTCTCTGCCCGCGTTCTGGTGCCTGCTGTCGCTTCCTGGCCGTTTATCAGAATATGGCTGCAGGTAACTGGATTTCACCATGACGACTGCATGCTGTTCAGCGCTGCAAAGAATTGCACGTGGTGTGTGTGTGTGTGTGTGTGTGTGTGTGTGTGTGTGTGTTTTTATACAGCAGCTGTATTTGAGCCTGCCGCTTGACAAATGTTTGACAGATTCAGATTTGTTTTGGTATTTTTGGTCATTTTACAGAGTGAATTTAACAGCAATGTAGAATTTGCCAAGGGGCAAATATTAACTTGGAGAGGTCATATTGCCAATGCACCAAATTAAGATATTTTTGAGTGTGTTTGTGTGTGTGTGTGTTGGGGGGGGGGTGATGTGTGATGTGTGTTGGAATCACTAGCCCCCCGTTGTGACTAGACCACCTAGTCCCAGTAGACATGTGTGTGTCTGTGGATCAGCTATACATCACATTATAACTGTAATCACAGTGTGATGAAAAACTTTTATTTTGACATTCAATTAAAAAAAAAATCTTTGACTGCAATCAAAAAACTAAAAATTGTTTGGTTGCCTGTGGTATAGGTGTGGGCTGGGTCGGGGTTAAGGTTGTCGTGTGTGTGTATATGTGTGTGTGTGTGCGTGTCTGTCTGTGTGTGTGCGTGTGTGTCTGTGTGTATGTTTATATGAGTGTGTGTCTGTGTGTATGTTTATATGAGTGTGTGTGTATGTGTATATGAGTGTGTGTCTGTGTGCGTGTGTGTGTGCGTGTGTGTGTGTGTGTGTGTGTGTCTGTGTGTGTGTGTCTGTGTGTGTCTGTGTGTGTGTCTCCCCGCGCTTCTGGCCAGTCCTCAGAGCAGCTGCCATACTTGTGTGTCACCCTTCCAGAAGAAGGCGGCTCTGTGTCTGCAGTCTGCAGGGAGGCCTCTGCTCTCGAGACCCATTTCAAACAGGCCCGGTTCTGTCCATTGAACAGGTACCAGACCACAGCAAAGTCTAAAAAGCTGTGGCTCTTAACAGTCAAAACGCACCTTCTCTTTGCACTGTTTGGGGCACAAATTTCCTCCCCTTCCTCGAGGGACAGGGCACCAGAACCACCCCCCCAACCCACCCGCAACACACACCCATAAATTCCTGCACACGCATGTCGCATGGGACTGATTCGGAAGAAGGGGACTGTACGTGTGCAGCCAAGTCTCCCGTGCCGTAAGGAGAGCCTGAGTACAGGAAGGTTCACGAGCTTCTGTCTTCATCTCCAGGGATACCATAGAATTTCTGGAATATCATGTAATTTTAAAAAGTATATTCCAGAAATGGAAAGTCAGGGATTTTGATCTTTTTTTTTTTGGCCAAGTCATGGACTATCAGGGAATTTTGTTTGTAGCGTGTTTTAGTTGCTACATGCAAATTAGCATATGAAGGTTAAAACGCACAGTGATTTCTTGTCGTAGCAGCGCAAATGCACGTAACTCTGCGCTGATACAACAAAGGATTGCTGCACGTATCGCTTTATAAATGCAGGTTTACAGCAAATGTGTGTCTGCATTATGTGCATCCATAGTTATAGGTCATGGAAATTGAGCTTTTTAGTCAAAGTCAGGGAACCCTGCAGTTCTCAAAAGCTAAACAACAGTAGGGTCAGTTCATTTATAGTACACTTAGTAGTTTTTTGTTAATCAAATTAGTTTATTATTGCAAGAAATGTGTATCATCCCTAGTTATTATTATAGTTATTATTGTTGTTGTATTAATTGGATGGTAGTTCAGGTGCAGAAATGCAGAAAAAACGAAACTGTTCAGTACTGCCCCTGACCCGCTACACACCAGGTGCACCGCAGTCAGGAATGCGCGTAACTGGTACGCAAGTACGCATTCACCTTTAAAAGCGATACGTGCGGCAGTCCATTGTCGTAACTGCTATGATAAGAAAATTATCATGCACGTTAACCTTTATATGCTAATCCGTGCTTCATTTGCGGTATAGAGGTGAAAATGCACGATTCAGCACAAATGCACGTAAAACACGTTACACATTTGCACTGTTAGAACAATCGGATGCCACACGTATAGCTTTTGAAGGTGAATGCGTACTTCCGTACCAGTTATGCGCAGCCCTGACTACGATAGTCCTCACATGTTATGACACGTGAGACTAAGGCTGCACACTTTCCCATGATTCCCAGCTCTAAATGTCACATGTTATGACACGTGAGACTAAGGCTGCACACTTTCCCATGATTCCCAGCTCTTAACGTCACATGTTATTGAAGCTGTGTCTTCCATTCAGCCCTTTGCCTCCATACACATGCCTTGTAATCTGAATATTCTTTTTGCTGGTGTGGGGTTTTCCTTCGACTGCATTAACCTTATATTGTGCTTAATATTTAAAGTGCAGCTCTTTTTGGTGGTTGTGGTTTTTGGTAATGGTCGGGTGTAGACTCCTATCAGTAGCGTGATGTTTTGGTGGAGGTGATTGGTGTGACCGTTGTGTCTCTTCATTCTTGACGGAGTGCGACTTCACTCATTGCATGACTCATCGTGCATCGTTTGTCCTAGAAACGCTTATGAGTGCCGTTTAACGCCGTCTGTCCAGCTACACGGGTTGAGTGTCGGCGTCCGTCTTTGAGGAGGGCGGAATTCGGTAAAGGTGCACTGTAGCCGATCCGCCGGCATGAGATGTGTCATCATTAAACTTCCGATTTTGTTCCCCCCACCAGCCATCAGAAGACTCCCTGCTACATGTATAAACATGAACCAAGGTAAAGAAAAAAAAGAGAGGAAATGAGAAATGAAATGAACCCCCGTTCCTGATTCTCACGCGTGATTCCTCTGGTGTTTGTCATGCTGATTTGGGGAAATTGCAGATTGGCTTTGCTGGGTGTGTCTATGCCGTTTGAAAATCATTCTAATTGTTTGTTTGTTTATGGTTTTTTTTTTTTTTTTTTTTTTAAAAATTGATTTTAATTTTGTGTGATTTTTCTGCTGATGGTGCCAGTTCACCTCCCTCCCTCCCTGTGATTTGCGACATGCTTTACATCGTGGCCGTAGCTCATGTCTGCTCACCTGTCCACAGATTGCTGCTGTTGTACCTCTGTCATACAAGCACCTGAGGGAGCAGGAGTAAGGAGCCCTGAGAGGCCCAATCGAAGTTCGCCTCCTCTCCAGCGGAGTGACGCCTCCTCAGAGCCTCGTTACAGACTACCTGCCTGCCCCCCCCCTTTCCCAAGGACACTGTGCCGCCACATTGCACTGTTTGCTTGGCTCACGCACTCTTCACCTCGTCAAGCTTTGCCAGACACACACACACATACAGTTAGTCAGATGTTTACATAGCCTTAGGTTGAACTCATTAAAACTCATTTTTTAACCACTCTGCAGATTTCGTGTTTGCAAACTATAGTTTTATCAAGTCACTTAGGAAATGTGCTTTATGTGGGACACAAGTATTTTATTGGTAACAGTTAATTAATGGACAGATTATTTCACAATTCCAGTGGGTCAGAAGTTTTATGTACTTTGTTAGTATTTCGTAGCATTGCCGTTCAATACATTAAATATTCATTTTGCGTAGCCTCCCACAAGCTTCTTACACTAAGGTCCTGGAATTTTGGTCCATTCTTCCTGACGAACTGGTGTAACTGAGTCCGGTTTGTAGGCCTCCTTGAATTCCGCGCTGATGTCTTGAGACGTTGCTTCAGTGTATCTACATAACCTCATGATGCTATGTATTTCGTGAAATGCGCCACTCCCTCCTGTAGCCAGACACCCCCAACAACATGATACTGTCACCTCTGTGCATCACAGCTAGGATGGCGTTCTTATCGCCCTCTTTCCTCCAGGCAAAACTATGATCATTACAGCCAAACATCAATTTTTATTTTATCAGACCAGAGGATGTTTCTCTAAAGACTGCAGTCTGTGTGACTGTAGTCTGGCTAATAGGACTCGTTTAACTTTGGATATAGATACTTTTGTGCCTATTTCCACTAGCATCTTGATAAGTTCCTTTGCTGCTGTTCTGGGATTGATTTACACTTTTTGTACCAAAGTATGTTCATCTCTAGGAAACAGAAAGCATCTCGTTCCTGGGCGGTATGACGGGCGGTTCTTTCTTTTTTTTTTGGATATTACTGTGATGTGTAGAAAAGAGGCACCGAGTTTGAAGGTAGGCCTTAATGTACATCCGGGTGAAGGTAGGCCTTAATGTACATCCGGGTGAAGGTAGGCCTTAATGTACATCCGGGTGAAGGTAGGCCTTCACATACATTCAGTTACACCTCCAGATAACTCAAATGTCAGTTAGCCTCTCAGAAGCTCCTAAAGGCCATGACATTCTCTGGAATTCAGCTTAGAGCATGTAAACTTCTGAATCACTGGAATTGTAACATATTGAATTTAAAAGCGACATTTTCTGTAAAATGACCTGCACAAAGCAGATGTCCTAACCGACTTGCAAAGACCGTGGTTTGCTAGCATGAAATCTGTGGAGTGGTTAAAAAATGAGATTAAATGACTTCAGCCTTAGTATATGTAAACTTTCAGTGTGTCCAGCTATATATATATATATATATATATATATATATAATACACACACTTTTATTATCCCAGAAGAAATTGTTTTATATACTGTAAATATATAAATAACTCTAGTTCCAAGGTGAGAGTGTTACTCTCTGGAATGTGCCTTTTGATATTTTTGTTACTGTTTTTATGCAATTGAGGCTGTCTAGGCTGCCCCTACAGTGGCTGATTGCTGTAGTGTTTACACACGGCCCTGTCACCTGTCGGAAAGGGGAGCCCTATCGCTGCCAAAAGCCCGTGTTCTTGGGGGATGACTGGAAACGAAAGAACAGAAAGGGAACGGGGGTTTTCAGGGCCAAACTCATTAGCAGGGCCTTCTATGAGAATGTTTTTTTTTTTTTTTTTTTTTTTTTTTTTTTTTGAGGGGACCAAAGTGCCACCCAATGGCCAGAGGGCACCGCTGCAATCACAAAGACTCCATAATCCTCAGACTGCAGCTCTTTTTGTGACCCTTTGCCCTGCGGAACTCGCTACTTCTCGAACTGCATGTCGTTAGTGCATGCCGGACAGAATCAAAAGGCATGAAATGACCGGGAAAGAAGAGCTCGGAACATGGAAAAAGTAACATGTGACATGGAAAAAGTAAAAGAAAAAAAACATCCATTGTTCGCTCCAGCACTGTTTTCAGGATTTCACAGCAGAATCCCTGTTACATGAGTTGATTAATTTTGCGATTCCCTTTGTTATGGTTCAATGTTTGTATATAAAGTTAATGTATCATTCCATTTAGGCAAGCAATGATTATAAGAATATTTAGATATCTATGTTTATTTATTCTGGGTGCCAAAAATATCTTTCAGAGCAGCCTACTTATAAATGTTTGAATTGTCCAAAGTGCTGAGTACTCTGTGGACCAGAGTCAATGTGAATTCATACCACAGCTGAAATCACAAGTTAATCACTGTAACCTATTTGTGGCTGGACAGCCCTTCTGCCCCCTACTGGCCATATGTGTCATATGTTAAACGCAGCATTCTGCGCATGTTACCACTACGTTGACCTAAGTGCACAATCTCAGAAGCTCCCTCAACTTTATTCTGAGCAGCCATATGACTCAAGTGCTACGTCTTCTGGTAAATGTCCATTTCAGTTCAGCTCTGACTAAAGGCCACTGTGAACTTGGTTACTAACACATCATTCCGCTTCTTACCAGAGTTTCCTTGCCCTTGATCTCTCCTAAATACTCCTGCATTCTCTGGGACGATGACTCGCGCTATTTTGTCTATAATCCGGCGTTAAGCGCTTCATACATTCCATTTCTACATGTCATCGGAATCCCGTTTAGATACTGTGGAATGCATTTCGATTTTTAAAACTTGTAACTCTCTTTGAAATGTTTATTGTAACGTGATACTTTACTTGCAAATGTTATATTTTTACTACATTTTTAACGATGAGAATTATTCTCGAGCATTTGCCAGCTTCGATGAGTCTGACTGGAACGGGCCGATCGTCTCTCCTCCCTTCTTGTCAGCGTCCTTTCCTCCTGTGACCCGTAGCCTCTGGCTCCCTGACTGGGCCAAGGTCCTGAGCGTTTATGCCCAAAGTCTTCAGTCCACTGACTAGTGATGTAAGCAGACTAGCAATGTCATTTGCGTGTGACAAGCGAAAACAAGATATGGACTTTGCACTCCAGTTAAATTGCACTTGCAGTCACCAGCAATATTCAGGGTGATTTGCCTGTTCCTGGTCACATGACCTAGGTGGCATCCCTGTTTGTGGAGGGGGGGCACTGGGCATATAGGCTACCTGCTTTATTAAAAATAAAATATTAACATTTTAAGTAACATTATGGATACTGTTTACTACTTCTTTAGTCCTCTCGTTTGCTTGACTGCAATGCCAGTTACGTTGTGTTGCAATGCAAGGTTTTACCAGCAACTTTTTGTATAAAAATGAATATGGTGAGGTGGCATTAATTCCCTCTAAAAGGTGGGAGCACAGATGAGCCAGCAATGGCCCCATGTGCCTCTTCCAGGGCATTACGTCGTCCATCTGAATGTGAATCCTAAAGATCAGCCAGGTTGAGGTCGTCATCTAATAAAGAATCAGTACAAAGGTTTTGCGTATCTTTCCCTCCATGTAGGTGATGTGTGCATGCCTACAACTAAAAGGATTGTCTTAAGATTCAGTCCATAACTAGAAAAAAAAATTATGAAAATTGAGTTCCTGATGCAAAGTTCCTCTTTTTTTTTTTTTTTTTTTTTTGCTTTTTTACTGGAAATAAATACTAGTGGCCAAAATTTTAGAGAAACAGCATTTTGGGCATTACACTTTACTACTATGCAAACATTGACGGCAGTGTTTATAAACAAAGAATGTTTGCAAATATCATACACTGGACAATTATATAAGTAACTGGAACAACAGTTGAATAAAGTCCTACAGTCTCTAAAAAGTGTTTACAGAATTTTGGCTGCTAGAATATTTATTTTGAGACTCAAACCTGCACCACCAAATGAAAAAACTCCAGACACAAAATTCTTATTTATAGAAGTATTTTGCAATTGTCCTATAATTCATTTAGAATAATAGTATAAATGATGAAGCGGCCATGAATTTTCTTTGCTCTGCTTATGAAAAAGTCTCATGCTGATGAAGGCTGTTTGCTAAGTTTGGCGCCCTCTACTGGCGCTATTAGCTCTTCTAGGGAATAATGCAGTAGCTATAGAAGCAGCAGAGGAGAATATCTGCATTCTAGAAACTGTAGCTCCTTCGCACATCTTATCTGTGTTTGCTTGGCATTGTTTGTCAATATCTACCCAAGCCTCTATTAATTCACTTTAAAAATATAATAATGTTGCAAATCACATACAAGTTTTCAGTAAAGCACGCTAACTAGCGACAAAAATGAGGGGGTGCTGAACCTGCCTTCGGAGCATGAGGGGAGGGGATTTATTTTCGCTGCGCAAGCAGCGTCTCCAAAAATGCTGAACTGTTAACTTCCAGTCAGGATGCCATGGACAGCTATCAAGTTGTTCTGTAACGTAGAATTCCTCCCCTCTGTGTAAATATCCAACTATAGGGTAAGTCGCTATACACTTGTTAGCTCACTCCGGGACGGCCCAGCTTTCCATGACAAGCTGATGCATCAGTAACAATCTGAATAATCGCCTCGATAAGAACGAGCAACTTGTAAATAAGAGAGTTAATTTGAATCGGTGTAAATAGAACATGATATAACAATTGAAACTTATGACAGCCATCGTCTTAATCCTTTTAAAGGTACATTATTGTACCATGGAAATGATGAAAGAGCAAATCAATAAGGCTTTTTTCAAGGAAGAAAACCGTTATGTGTGTTTGTGTGTATGTATGTATGTATATGTATGTGTATATATATAGAGTTGCTTCCAGAAATAACACATGGTGTTAGGAAAACGAGACTGCTATAGGCTACACAGCACAGACGCTGGAGTGTTCAGGCCTGGTGTTGGGGATGGATGAATGTCTATCCGTGACACGAGTTGGACCACCAAGTTTAAAATGAGCGACTAGCAAATGAGACAGAACTTTTTGCATGCTTGAAATGGGGAGCAAAAATTTCTGGAAAGGATGCTGTGAATCTGTGCTGCTGTGTTAAAGGCAAAGGGTGATGATTCTGATGAAATTCATACATAGGCACTCATATTCATTAAATCACACGTACAGTGCTCAGTAAATTGTTACAGTATACACTTCAAAACCCAGTTACATTTGTTTTAGGTGATTGTGTTTATTCCTTTTAATAACGAAAGTAAACATAATTGTGTGGTTGCAGGATAACTTGCAGAGCCGTTACCACGTTGTGACAAAGACCAATTCCACAGCATTTGGAATAAGACGCACCTGATCAGATCGACAAGGCTAGTGCTTCAGCATAAATGCATCGAACAGCGAGTCTTTGTGAACCAGAAGGCAGGATCACACGGCAAAGCTTTGTTAGCAGTCCCACAACTTTATAAAGTATCTTCAGAACACCATGCTAGGGATCGTCAGTACAAACAGCTTAATACACCATGCTTTTATTGTACTGTTTTCATTTACCTGCCTCTTCAGATGACAAAGGTACCCTTTTTTCCTAATTTTATAGGCTTTATAATGCTTTTCCCTTCATAACACATTTACATGTTTTTAGAACGGGATATTTCGACACAGGTGAAAGTGAATTTCATGAGTACGAAAGTATTGTTCCCAGAAGTAGGACAGCCAAAATTGAGGTTGCAAACTAATGTCCGTCGCCACTGATTTCCCTGTCTTTACTAAACAAACCTGCTCCCAGCTGACGCAAAACCCGAACCGGCCCGAAAACCCAATACGTAATTATTACTTAAGGCCAATGAACAGAACTGCGCGTGCTTCTGCTTCGCATATCGCATTAAAGGATCATAATGCCATGATGCACGTCTTACATTGATTTTAGTCTTTATAAGTAGTGCCATTCGTGTCAGTTTACCGTGAGGCTCTTTTTAGCAGTTTTGAGGAAATAAATTCTAATTACGTGGGTATGCTGTCCATGGTGCTGACTGTAGCCATTCGCTGCCACTTAAATAATTAAAATGCGTGAGCAGGTTTTGCGTTTTAAAATTCTATATTAAGTGTATAACCATCAGAAGGAGATAGGTTTCCAATACATAGGCTGGCTTGGGTGAATTTACACTAGCTCGAGACTCTTCGGTAGTGTAACGCTGCACTAATTATATAAAAAAAATGAGGTGGCCGATGACGATGCTGAAGGAGCCCGTCGCCGGATAGGCGCTCGTCGGCACTGCTGCCATCCTACCCGCGGCAGCTGCATCATCGGCGCTGCGGCTGCAGCCCCTGCATACAGTCCGAGGGCGGAGAGGAGGGGAAACAGCCCCCAAAACAATGGCGGAGGCGAACCCCCTGAGAGGCTTCCCCAGGATGCGCAGGACCGCGGTAAGGTCTTTCGGCACAGTTGGCTTCTGCACTCGGGACTTCGTGCAAGTTGACGGGGGCTGGGAAATGCTGCATAGCGCTGGGTGGCGCGGCGCTGCGGCGTGAAGCCCCGCCGCGGCTCAGTCCCGCGATCGGGACGTAAAACGGAGCCGGATGCCGCTGACTCGCGATTCTCGTCTGTCAGTGCATTTCAGCATCTCCGTATGGAAATGAAATGTCACGGCGCGGGTTGAGAGCCTGCTGAAGGCGTGTGCTTTTTGGCAGGGCAAACCAATGTCAACCGTTGGTCACGGACAGCGGCTATAATAAAACAAACTCTCCTAAGTCTTTACAAAGCACTCTGCATCTTGCAGATGCACAGCAAGGTAAAGGGACCCAATCGAATTCAGCATTTAATTCCTTAATCGTTTCATCTTATCTTGGAATTCAGTAGTATACATGGAATTCCCATGCTGATTAGCACTGGATCAGTAAAACTGTCAGGGTCCGTTCTGCGATCTCCGTCACCCAGTCTGCGGTATTTTCCCAGCATTATCAGTCAGCTCAGTCAGCCTGACTATCATTACAGCCAGAAAAGCTGTGTAGTCTGGGAGCTTAAAAGCTTGCGTCCGTCACTGGATAGACGGGGCTCTGCTTACACACTGAGGTGTTCGGATCAATTCGCCAGGGGCATCTCAGACTAACTCCACCACACCCCTCTGCTGCACTGCAAGGTGGCTCAGACAGCAATGGGGGAGGGTCTATTGACAGGTCAGGACAGACTGGTCTCCTGAAAGCAGGCCCATGGTCAGGAATTAATTTCGGGGGGAGATCATACTGGTTATTTTACTACCTGGCTAAATGCTGGGTTGGGACCAAATAAATTTTGTGGGGGCTGTTGTTTTGGTTTCAGCCAGACTCTTGAGCATGGTTGTGGAACGAGGTGCTCTTAGATGGGGTTTCGCATCGAATCGTGACGGGTGGATTGTCTTGGATGTTCTGTGATCAGAGGAAATAAAGTCTGGCCCAGATACCTTTGCGTCTATAGACAGCGTGTGACATGACTGTTCCGTGTGAATCATTGCTTGTGATAGGCAGGAAAAAAGGGAATCATTTGTTTGGTTTGTGGCAGAAATGGAGCTATAATTTTCAGTTTTGCTCAATGTCAAAGTTATAAACTGTCCTATAATCAACCCCCATGAAAAACTATACTTTTCGTCAATTTTTTTTTTTTTTTTTTTGCAAGGCAGGACTGAAGTTCTGTGACATTCTCTCGTAGAGACGCCTAGCTGAATGGAGAGTTTATCTCAGGTGTGTCTATTAAGGCAGCTAGGGGGAAGGTTCTAAGCGCAGCCTTTGGTGCCTCCTGATCCAAACAGGTCTCCTTTCCTGGGAACCTCCACTTGGTGCTGGTGTTGCAGCCCACCAGCAATCTCCAGCACACCCCCACCGACATAGGATTCCGCTTCAGTCAGGAGGACTTCACGCTCAAGATGCCTGTGAGTGGAATGCATCCTTAGCCATCTCTACGCTGGGCAGATCCATCCATCCATCCATCCATCCAGGGAACCCTGATCCTGAAGTGCTGGTATCCAGCAGGTTTTCCATCCTACCTGGTCTCTGCTGAACCACACCTGACCTCAGGCAGATAGTAACTCATCAGGTAGGATAGAAAACCTGCTGGATACCAGCACTCCAGGATCAGGGCTGCCTACCTTTGTTCTAAGCCCTTATCCTAGTGGGGGTCATGGGGGGCCTGGAGCCTATCCCAGGCCGAACGGGGCACAAGAATGTGGTCCACACTGCATGAGACCAGTGTTAGTACAGGCAGCCCCTGAATTAAGAACGCCTGACTTACGGACGACTCATACATACGAACAGGCTGCCATAAGTCCTGTTATATGAATAATTAGGGTTAAATACAATGATTCCTAATAATGAACGCATGCAGTATAATAATAGTAATTTATTACTCAGTACTGCATTTATTTTTCCAACTTACAGTGAATATAAAAAATTTATATATAAAAACATACCCCTGCTAAAATGTCAGGGTTTTCGTTTTCGTGGTGTAAGAAATGAGACCACGATAAATCCTTTCAAAACCTTTCTCACCTTTAATATCACCTATAACCTGTACAATTAAACTGAAATACAAATATGTTGGGGGGGGGGGGGATATATAAAAAATACAAGAAGCTGTTTGCATAAGTGAGGACACCCTTAAACGAAGACTGTGCTGAAGCACCTTTTGATTTAATGACA
>JAODJW010000048.1:7285220-7295609 GCA_026777045.1 Hyperopisus bebe
CAACCTTTTTGAAAGCGAGAGCTCCTTCACGGTTACTGAGCCATAGGAAGGGCTACCAGTTTGATACACTCTTCTTAAATAACAAATTAAACATCTTAAACATGTTTTAAATGCTTTTTTTAGATACTGTCACTTTCAAATCTATATAAATGCAAATGTGATTAAAGAAGAATAACAATCGGATAAAATTAAATTTTAGACGCTGATCACTGGTGAGTTGTGCTATCTCTAGGACAGGTCCGCGGGCGACTCGTGTGGTCCTTGGGGGCATCCTGGTGCCCGCGGGCACCATGTTGGTGCCCCCTGCTATAGATCATGCTTTTTGCTTGTTTGCCTGGTAGCCTCTTAATCAGCAGCTCTGTATGTGAAACACTGATTGTAGCGTTATAACAATAAACTTAATTTAAAATTGCCTGTTGTTAGGGGTGCTAACATTTCCGGTGGTTAAAATAACTGATTGTGTTGCCACCCATTGCATGAACAGTATGTTTGCAAAACATACAAATTACAATAGACGGATCCTCTTCAGATTTCATGAATCGAAACCATCCTGACAGACAGCATATATCCTTGCCAGTGTGAGACTATTGCTGGTGTGACTTTATCTGAATGAATCAACCAGTTACCTTCACAACACAAAGTACAATCACAGTCATGCCTAGGCTACAGTGATTTTCACTTAGCGAATATTTCACTTAAGAACCTGGGGTGATTTTCTCGAAGCCTTCTGAAAGCTGCATCGTTAGTAAGTTCTATGTTAGCACTTACAAACGACATAACATCAAGAAGGCTTCGGGAAAATCACCCCTGGTCGTTGGAACAGAACTCTGTAAACATGGAGAGGGTGTATTTAATAAATAATTATGCATATTTTCAGAACAGTTCACCAACTTTTGATACCGAGGCCCCAGCGATTCCATTATTTGTCCAGTATAATTAACGCTAAAATAATGCTCAAACCTGTGCTTCTTCTTTAGGTCCCAGGAAAGTACAGGGCTGTAGAGGATTGTGAGCAGTATGGGCCAGATGACCTCATCATCAAGAGCGGTGACCTCATTCATCTGTTACGGGAAGAGGCTGAAGGGGTATGGTGAGTGCTTTCAGGAACCTGTGGAGGGTTCGCTGGAATGAACAAGAACTGTAATTGATCTGTGAGCCTCAGTCCCACTTTAGTTCCTCTTGTAGGCAGGTGGAAAATGTGAGTCGCAATCTGGAGGGCCAGATCCAAGCTGACAACCTGCAGGTGATCCTGGGAGGAGGCAGCAAGGGGAGTCCCAGCGGAATAGGAGGTACAGGAAGGATCTCGGTGTGCCTGAGAGTCCCAGTGTTAACCGATGACATTGGGCTGCATGCGAGAGCACTTCTGTAGTCTGATCTCAAATTCCTCTTGCTTTTTTTTTTGTAAGATGGGCTCTTATGACTGTACCATGTTGGATTCAGCAAACGTTCCCAACTTCAGAGAACCACGTAAATTTCTCTGCATGAACATGATGAAATCGACCAGTGCGTAATACGGCCCGCAGGCACGAGAACTGTAAATTAGTGTAATTAATGCCCCCACAAAAATATGCATGGTTCTGCGTCCTGAAGCATATGTCAGGAAATGGGGTACGTTAAAGATGGGGGGGACAAAAAAAACTTTTTCAAGATTGGAGATTGAAATCCTGCTTTTGGAGATCCATAAATGAAAATCTATAAATGTTAACAGCGTCATCAGTGAAATCCACTGACCTTTAATTATTTTTTTTTAATTATTTCTGATTGATTATTATTTATTCTGATGCTCATATTGATATTGTACTGTTATACTATAGCCAATTAATATCGTTAGGCTACATGAATAATTATTGTCAACATAATTATGAAGTACAATAACTGTGTATATGAATTTCCAAAGTCGAAATTGCTTCAAAGTAATGAAATATACAGTTATTGAGAAACTTTGGTTCGCATAACAACTGAGTAATCGCATAGGACTCGTACGACAGGTGTGGACCGCTCATAAATTTTGTTTGTACCTAAGAGAACATTATACAGTAAATACGAGGATATTGGTGAATGTGGCATGTTGTTCTGAATCACTCACACGAGCAACTGATGCACAAATCTGTGCATACCAGTGCTTCTTGTGTGAGGGCCAGCTCACTTGTGATTGTCCTGAACATGTCACAGCCTTGGGATTGTCACTTACGGTGTCATTTCTTGTTTGTCCCCTAGAACCAGGGAACTTGAAAACTGGGAAACTTAGCTCACCCTGAAAGAAACCACAAGCTCACTTCCAAGTACACCTTGTTAAATTCATGGTGACCTTTGAACCCAAACAACCTATTATGGTGAATAAGGCTACTTTTTGGACAGTGTAATTTCTAGACTGAAGGCGATAGAGGATCCTGTCAGATTATCTCCTAATTTTGTTGGAAGTCCATCTTAGTGCTCACCATCTCACAGATGGAAATATGATTGCATCTAGGCCCTTGGGGGAAAATAGTGGTAAACCCCTGCTCTAGCAAGCAAAGGGGGAAAGAAAGTTCTGGAAACATTCATCACTTTTATTACCTTATACTGTAGCCAAAGGAGGCCTGTGTATAGAACTCATCATACATGCAGGGACGGCAGAATCATTCCAAACATCCTGATCCTGATAAGTCTTAAACAGAGCGGAGCATCACTCAGTGAGTTCACTAACTCTACATTTTAAGCGAGTTTTAATCTTAATCACATGTGGAATACAGTCTTTACGTCACACCTGACTACCCTATAGTTACCACTCTGTCTGCTAAACACATGGGATTCTTATAATGGCTCACAAATCTCCCTATAACAGACAGAACACCCAAAAACAAGCCCTTCCAAAGCAGGATGGACCTATCTTAGGCTGTATACTGTATGTAAATAAAATTGGAAGCCTGTTAATTATCTCCAAACAGGAAATTGTCAGATTCAGTGTTAGATATGCTTTGTATGTGACCTACCGAATTATGTCTCTGTTACAGAACACAAATACTCTCATGAAATGTTTATGGTCGTGTCATGTGCCATAACTATGTATAGAGGGATATTTGCATAAAATGTATGTCAATACATGTGGTGCCAAATGTTTTATAATCTTTTTTTCCTGTTTTATTTTTCCCTTTTTTAATACAGTATGACAGTGTCACGCCAGACTCATTCCTGGCTGTTAATTTCATAAAGTATGTATTTTAATGGTACTTTCAAAAGCTGTAAATGAAAAGTACTGGCTCTGTATTTGGCACAAAACTACTATTTTTAAGCTCTGAAATAGCAGTATTATGGATGAGTAATTCACAATGTGCCCTGAGAGGTTTAACCACTTTTTTTGCCAACTGGCAAAAACACATTTGTTTAGCGGAAAAATGTATATGTGGTAAATATATTATCTAGATTGTAAATAAGACACTATAAAGCACATTCTGATCCAATGATTATCAAACAATATGATAGTGATGCAATTTAATTATATTAAACAGCTTAATGGAGTTCTACGTGTGGGTAACTTCTGCAGCCTGTTAGTCAGCCTCCCTGGTTAATAGGTTTATACAGTACTTAGCTAATTCTTGCCAATTATTCAAGCATTTGGCATGTATGGAAAAGCACAGTTTTCTGTTAGTCTGCTTCCACTGTAGCATGCTGTCCAAATGAAACCTTTCAGAATTTCTTTGATCATGAGCCATAATCACGGAGATTAAAAACCGAAAACAGCGAAAGAGAAACTTTCAACAGGCTTCACAAACTTTCATTCCAAGTGTGTGGTACCTTCTTACCGAAGGTTCCTCTTCATAAAATTGCATGACGGATGTTGACTGGTAGCTTTGTCGTCCAGATTGTTTTGGCTCCTCTTCATGCCAGTGATACAGGTGATCCAGAGGTAGTAGTAAGACACGTGGGTATAGACGCCAAGTTTGCCATCTCTGGCACATTCCTCCCCCCAGCTTACGATGCCAGTCAGGAACCAGGTGTCCCGGTACTTAGTAGCGAGTGGCCCCCCGCTGTCTCCTTGACAGGCGTCCTTGTGCTCGTGTAGGTACCCAGCGCAGAACATGTAACGGCTAATGTGGCTACTGCTGCTGTCCTTACACACAGTTCGCTGCACATACGGCACCTCCACCTTCTGCAGCACGGGGGACTCTACCCCCGCGAAGCGCACTCTTCCCCAGCCACTCACCAGCGAGCGGATACCGC
Organism: Hyperopisus bebe; assembly: GCA_026777045.1. Taxonomy (NCBI): domain Eukaryota; kingdom Metazoa; phylum Chordata; class Actinopteri; order Osteoglossiformes; family Mormyridae; genus Hyperopisus; species Hyperopisus bebe. Next base: position 7,289,421 of record JAODJW010000048.1, read on the forward strand.
TCTCCAGAACCGCCTCGGTGAACTTCTTAGGCCCGAGGCAGATCGGAAGGATGAAATCTGAGAAGACGATGGCCGTCTTCAGCCGCAGCAGGGCGATGTCGTGGTTGAACCTGCTCTTGCTTGCGTTGTAGCTGTTGTGCACTTGCCACTCGGAAATCTCGTAGTCGTACTCGGTGCCTTCGTTTCTGTGCACGTGGTGCTCCCCTGTGGAGATTGTCAGGATCATCTCAACATTTGAAGCTTGCATTTCACTGTGCATGCTGATAATCGTGGATGGTGCTATATGCAACGCTAATGGTGGAGGCTTGTAATACTGTAACAACACATTATGTTATAACACTGTATTATGTAATACCTTGACAAAGTGTGAATGACAACATCCATTTTGGTTGTTTATTACATAATGCACTCTGGTTTCCCCCCACAGTCCAAAGACACGCTGATGCTAATTGGAGTTACCAAATTGCCCATAGGTGTGCGTGTGTGAGTGAATGGTGTGTGATTTGCCCTGTGATGGGTTGGCGCCCCATCCTGGGTTGTTCGCTGCCTTGGATCTGTAGCCTCCAGGATAGGCTCATGACCCTTCGCGACCCTAAGCAGGATAAGCGGTTTTGGAAAATGGATGGATGGGTGGATTACATAATCCATCATATTATTAAATCATAAAAAAAAGTGCAACTCCCACATTTTGTAATAACCATCACAATATGTGATTATTTCAAAATGCAGGGAAATTTATTACATATTGCATTCAAGCTGTTACAAAATGTGGCAGATTATTACAAAATGCAGGTGCTATTACATAATGAAGTGAAAATTTGTTACATTTTGTCAAGTTATTACACAATGGGGTATTATGTAATAGTGCATTGTTACATATACCATTCGATAAACTGCCGAAATATTCTCAAGTGGTTATATCCTTGTGCTAACCTTATAGTAATACATATTTTTTATGCACTCAATGATCAACACATTAGGGACCCCATCTCATTCCTTTAATAAACTGATCAGATAAATTCAGGTGAAAGCTATGATCCGACATCAATGTTGGTTAAGTAAAGGAGACAGGTTAAAGAACATCCATCCATCCACTCTAATGGGAGAACTAGGGTATGCAGAAGAGCATGTGAGATCGTGAGAGATGTTTCAGCAAAGCTGGATAGTGGTGGAATGCGTTTCCAAGGCAACACGCTGCTCCTCTAGTTCAACAAGTATTGCATTGCACTATCAAGACAAAGGTAATGTGCATAAATTGTAACCTCTGTCTCTACCTTGAATTAAAGCATCGTATAAATGAGTAAAAATGTAGGATTTCAGCTGTGTGACAGATTGGAACACCGTTGCCAATAAGGTACATCCTTTCTTGGCCAGCGTATCAGTTTGCGAATGGATTTTATCAGTAGAATGATGGCACAAGGATAAGATTGGCCAGGAATGATTTCAGCCTACCATCTGATCTCCATTCAATTGAACATCTGTGGGATGACATGGGATAAGCTGTTCTGAGCCAAAATCTGCTACCAATCAAATCAGCACAACGACGGGAATCACGGGAACCAGCATCATCGAGGAAGCTTTCCGCACGAAGGATATGTTAAGATGTTCTTACTGCAAACGTGGTTGCAACGCAATATTAGGGGGCCGCTCTGAATGTTTTATACTGTATGTTATAAACATTATCTTGTTTTTTGTATTTTTTATTTTTAAATAATTTTCACCATCACTCTGAGCATCATGGCAAGATATTTGGGCTTTCATTGTTACAACGTTTATAGCCCATAACATAATAAACATCAGCTGACAGAACTAAACACTATCTATATTCTTTGTTTTGGTTGTAATGGGGAATTGTTCAGGTAACAGAGACATCGAATGATAATTAATCTTGCTTTCATTTAATGGAAAACCATGAACATTTATCTCCTAGAGATCAATCCAGTACCAAGTTCAGGCAAAAGCCAGGCATCATTCCCAGTGCTGTTGTTATGTGCTTGAATTCAATATTGGTGCTACTTACTGGTAAAAGCTCTACATACTCTGACTAGGTATTGTTTCTACAGTGGTTGACCATCAGCTGTATTAGCGTAATAATTTAAATTAAATCATTAAATTTAATTAGCTTATTCCCACTGTAATTGGGGATGACAAATCTATCCATCCATCTTCTATAACTATCTATTCAGGGTTACGGGGATCCAAAGCCTGTCCTGTCACAGGAAGAAAATAACACAGGATGGGGCGCTGACCTATTGCAGGGCAGACGCACACACAAATACAGACCACATACAGACCACACACACACATACAGACCACATACAAACACACACACATACAGACCACACACACACATACAAACCACACATACACACACAGACCACACATACAGACCACATACAAACACACACACAGACCACACACACACACACACACACACACCTTGCAAAATCCACACACATTGAAGTATGGTGGATACTCAAACCATATGAGGCAACAGTGCTAATCACTATGCCACCACACCATCCTAATCCATCCATCCATCTTCCATATCTGCATACCCAGTATACAGTTACATTCAGGTGCAACCAATCACAAGAGACACCAGACCTGAGGCAGGAGATGCCCTTAATAGGAAGCCAGTCCATTGCACACAATTATATACTACAAGCAATTTACAGATACCAATTCACTTGTTTTTTCTAGACTGCGATAGAATCCTATGTCCCTGGCTGAAACCTGCCCTTCTAATGAGAACATGCAAAGTTCACATAACTGAGAGAGGGATTTGAACACACATCCCTGAACAATTACATGCATTATGACTTTTAGTATTAGTAGGAAACAGATGAGGTGTAGTGGATAACAATGAGCGGAGCTAGCATAATGCTAACGGCTATTCCAATAGCAATGGCTTCTTACCCACTCGGACGAAGAAAGAGTCTATGGTGATCTTTTCCAGGCAGTGGGCAGCTGTGATGACCCACCGCTCACTGAGGATGGATCCTCCGCAGAAAATCACTTGTTTATTGTTAACCAGTGCCACCTGACAGGGTGACACGACACGCCATTTGTGACCGTGTCCACAAATGCAAAACGCAATTACAAATAGATATGGTTAAGTGGGGAGCATTCTCCCACCTGCCAAGGGATCTCTCCAGGGGTAACTTCATTGCCCCCAACAATGCGTTTGTCTGTAGCCACCTGTTCCTGGATGGTGGGCAAGGTGGGGGAGAAGGCCCAGGTGGGCAGCTTGCCAAGAGTAACGTTATTAGTTGCAGAATGGTTGGTAGTGCCGTCAACGTGCCCACTTTGTTTGGGCAGGAGTAGAGGATTATTAATAGTGTCATTAAGGTTTTCCTCTGGAAGGTTGGCCTGTGCAGACCGACTAGATAAAGCTGAAATGACATTAACTGAAAGTCTACCACAGGGAAAGTCTCCTGGAAAAATAAAGAAGGAAAGCATGTGAAAATAACATACAAACACAAAACCAGGAAGCGTGCTTCTCAGTCCTGAAGTGCGTGAAATTCCCAGCTTCTCTAAGCTTGATGTGTCTGATGAACTGATACAAAGGCATGTATTTAATGCCTGACTGAGTTATAAATACCTCGCCTGGTGTCGGATGGGTAAAGGGGTGTGGGATATATAGTTAATGAAAGCAAATGTCACCTTCAGGATCGCAGGTCCTTCCGTCCCCTGCTAACTTATATCCAGCTGCGCATTCGCACACTGCCCCTCGGAATTTATCAGGCTTGCAGAAATGCATGCAGCCCCCATTGTCCATATCGCACTGCCTCAAAGATTCTGTAATAGAACATCCAAACTGGGTCTGAAGTCAACAATTTTGAAGGGGCCCTATTATGCTCATTTTCACTGTTTATTTTGGGGGTCTACTAGAATAGATTTATATGCTCCGATTTCCAAAGACACATAATTTTTCTCATACAGCACATCTCTGCTCAGTCTCTCTATAGCTTTAAGCCCCACCCTCGATGAGCCCAGTCTGCTCTGATTGGTCAGCTTGCCCTACACGTCCCACCCCTGTCTTGCAGTCTGCAGAAAGGTCATTGCAGGTAGGCGGCCAATAAGGATCGTGTTACGGGGTGACCTCACCATGTCACGGAAGTAAGGGCTGGAATTCTAGTGAGGTGTTTCTGTGGTGAGAGCTACTCCCTTTGGTGTGTACTTTGGGCCTTAGGACTTTGCAGATCATTTCCATGCACATACAGCTATATAACACACTTTGGGAAAAGGGTAAAACCAGAAAAGCATAATAGGGGCCCTTTAAACACCGCAGTCAGTTCAAACATTGAGTAATTTCACAGTTTTCCAAAGCAGACCTCACCTATCTCGCAGTTTTTCCCACTGAACCCGACAGGACACCAACATACGTAAGAGCTTATAGCGTCTTTGCACTCTGCCCCATTCTGACATGGAGAGGACACACATTGGTCCCCGTCTGAAATGCAGAAATGGATTTCGCTATCAGAAATGCAAAACTTACAAAGCAACATCCTTTTACAAACAAAAGCTGACCCAAACTCAGCCGAAATTAGTCCTTTGATAGAAGCGGCACTCACTGCCCGACAAGTATTGCCTTTAAAGAAAATAAAAGAATCTTAATAAATCTTACCTCTGTAACTGATCCAAAACTCCCTCTGAGAAAGAAGGAATACTGAAAAGATTAATGCATGGTAGCATTTTACCTAAGGCTGTTACACTACAGCGCCATAGGGAAGCTGTCAATGGGAAGTGAAGGCAGAAGTGGGCGGGGCAAGCATAAGGTCACATGGCACCACAGTCACTGTATTAGCATAACAACACAAAGATTGTTTTAAAATAGAAGTGGATTTGCACTGTCTGGAGGTCCCTGAGAACCAAATTAGGAAACAGTGGACTATAGCATCAAGGTTAGAATGTGTGAAATTAGCCTTTTCATAGAGACACAAGAGAGAAATGCCATGAATCAGGCAGTTTGCCTTTGTTTTTGATATGCAAATGTAATTGATCTATACATTTCATATTTTAAGACATTGCACATCCTCCCAACCCTTGCATTACACCACCCACTGTCTTCTCTCCATCCTCGAAGACCTCCCTGGCTTCCTCGAAGCTGCACGTCTCCTCAACACACTCGCGCTCCAGATTGCCTTGCTTGATTTCCTCAAATGGTGTATTGTATCGCTTCTGTCTCTTTAAGAAAGACTCTGCTGTGTGCCTGGGAACAACTGGGAACACAGAGGCTGGTGGAGGAACAGGAGAAAGGTCGGGCTGAGAGATAGAATCCAGGGCTAATCTACAGTAATGTACTCTAGATTAACATTTACACATGATTTACAGAGTCATCTCACATGGGAATCTACACCTAAATTACAGCACATGTTGGTCCATTTTGTCGATACCTTAACTGCGATTATTTGCACTAAACTTGAAGTAGCTTTGGAGAAATTTAGAGACGTTAGAAATAACAGGAATTAGACAAACACCTCAGGAAATGTGGACTAACCTTTGAGTAAAAGGAGGTAAAATGTCTTACACTAAGAAAAGAATCTGCTGAACAGTTAATTCAATGACTCAAAAACAAATCATTAATGACAGTACAGACATACACCGAGAAGTAACTGGTATGGTAAATGTCAGGATTCTGGATCTGACCAGAAGATGACAAGCTTCTAAACAGTGGCTTTAATGCACTATTTATAACAGCATGAGTAGCTGGAATTTTTCTACTTTTTACTTGACTGCCACCACGTATTAGAAATAGGCAAATACATATTATGTTTTTATATAAAAGGAAGAAAATACATATTTTAGTTATAAAAATAAATACTGCAAAGATGTATGCAGGGAGGAATACCATTATGATAACTGGGCATGTACTGTAACTCTTATAAAATAGTTAGAAGTAGCATGCAAGGCAGAACCTTAATGCCTGCTGGGTTTGCTGATTTTCACATTAAAATTAATTTATATACATAATTGTTTGGAATATAAGTCGTCCTTCATGCCTGTTATTATGTTAGCTGAAGGCTTCAGGGTTGGAGTTTTCCATCACGTATGCATTTTTAGGATTTATGACTTCATTACTTATTTTTCCTACTAAATATTTAAATAAAGATCTGGGCCGGTATGCATAAAACTTCTCAGAGTAAAATTTCACTCTTAAATGCGTCACAATTCTAAGAGTGACGT
>JAODJW010000048.1:7326289-7340419 GCA_026777045.1 Hyperopisus bebe
CAGGCTTGAGTGAAATGGGAGCGTGGTCGCTTAAACGTCATAGTAAGAAGCCCTGATGTCACCTGCATCCTGTTGCAGCTGTGTTAGTGTGTGTGAGAGTGTGTTTGAGTGTGTGACATGTCGGCATCCGAAGGTGTCTATGAACCCCTTATACTTATTAACTAACTAACATATTGTTAGGTCAGTCCGTGCGATCTGTCGATAACTGTAACGTAGGTGTGTTTGGAACGAACACGCCGTGAAAGTGAATGTAAACTGAACCATCGCCATGGAGACAAACGTCAGAGCTGCGAAACTAAACGCTGCTAACTGAATCAGGCAGAACTGAGCCAGCAAGCAAATCCCCTAGTTTAACTCGGCTCGTCTGCACTTTTGGTCTATTTTGGTACGTTTGCTAGCCATTCTAGTTTGCACAGAAACTTTTGAAAGACGAACGGCGGCAGGCCAAGCTCGGAAAAGCTAATCACTTAGTTACTGAAACGAAAACAAGATTTATCGTCGCTACACATTACTTTTTTGCTGCAAAAACATGTATCAATTGCACAGTGAATCCAATAGGCGCTGGCAGCATCACGCTAATATCCCTCAGTAAGGACTTATTCCGTTTCCCAGACAACGATCGCGCTGTCCAATGACTTTGCAGCACGTGAGGTATGCCTCCTTTTTACTACGAGACCATGCCACCCCTATTAAACGTAACTAATGACAAATTATTTCCAAATTCAGTCTTGCGGTATTACAACACAGAGACCTTTTGCAGCATAATCATGTTATGTGTTTCATGGTCATAGATAAACGGCATAAATATATAAACATTTCATACTTGTCCACAGATACAATAACATTTCAAGTATTATTCTCAATTTAATTGTTTCACAAACTACAATTATGCATGTCATTTGTGACATTGATATTTTATTAATGTTCCACATACGTATTATACCCATCCCGCACAGATATCACATAGTAGCTTACACCCCTGATTTATGGTGCTTAGCTATACACTTAGAAAGTTTAGACAGATATTTGTAAAATTTATGCAGACGAGTCAACGAAAAATGTCATGTGATGAAATAATTATTTCAGTAGGGGGATCGAAGCTCAGCTGGCTGCACTTTTCATGCCAAATAAACAAATCATGCTAATTGTTCTTTCAGAGGTCGAAATGTACCTTAAAACAATCTGTTGCTTCTGTATAGACTGCACAATATTGATGGCAACACATATGCTAAACTGATGCATTACTTCTCTGAAGTACAGGCAGGTTGTGGTCCATGCATGCTCTGTAATACTGGTGCAAAAGACTTCACCCAGTATATCTGATGCAAGTTTTTGACCCCCTCAATGACATTGGTATACCGTGCAGTCTGTCACTAAGACTGTGCCAATGTCAGCAGCATTTATGGTTTATTGTTATTGTTAATAAAGGGGATTTCTTCCATTAGCGGAGAGTCACCTTAATAGAATCCAGCTTAGTTTTGCTACCTGTTTTCTTTTGTGCGAAAGATTCAATTCAGTTCTTGTATATTACTATAAATCAATTGCGAATGAGACTGGAAAACACTGGAGGGGAGAAATTAACTCTAGACAGGTAAATGAGGAACTTCTTGGGGTCTAAAATCAGCTTTTTGTGTATGTGAGGAATTGCTAGCAAGGCTTCCTTCCTTGGAGACTTTACAACAGCAATTTTGGATATATGGTCATTTTTAAGCAGGTGTATTTGTGCCATCAGCTTATGAATAAAGGGTCATTTTATGCTTTATCCTTCCTAAAGGCACCATGCAGAGAGAGAACAATAAGCATCCTACCATTGATCCCTGTGGAACTCCATATTTCACCTGTGACGTTGACGACACAGTCTGGTTATTACATAGCATATTGGTGATGACTGAAATATTCAGGAGCACAAGTTGCAGAGTATAGTATTGCATGGATTCAAACTGCAGGTACAGATTTTTTAGAGTTGTGGCTTTGGCAGAAAGCAGACTGAAGTATATTATTAGCACCCAGGTATGTCTGAAGTTGGGTGGCAACTATTTTATCAGTGTTTTTTGAGAGAAGGGGAACATTTGGACAGGTCTATAATTGTTAAGAACACAAGGATCTACATTAGGCCTGTAAATAGAGGGAAAGCACTAGAAACAAGGGAAGTGTTACAGATCTCAGTCCTTTTAGTCTTTGATTCATTGTGAGTGATTGGTAATTTACATTGTTACCCACTGAATTGTTTTATGTTACCCACTGAATGGTATTGTGACTCCTTCAGATTACTCTCCCCACAGTTCTGCTGTATTTCTCCATAGCTCTGGAGGTTTGAGGTCTCAGCAAGTGCTGTTGGAGCTCCACCTCTCCGAGTGATTCTTGCATCTGGATGAGCTGACATGTGATTACACTCGCAGGAAATGCAGGGTCCGTTGCATCTTGTGGAAGTTCCATGTTCCTTGTACCATCTGCACTGAGACTGAACAGTTTTTTTTGTCTTGCTATCTGTGTTTCATGCTCCATCTGGCTTAGCCGGAAAACTCGAACGTTTAGCTGCAGAAAGTTGTGTGTCTCCTTGAAGTTAAATATTGAGATTTTTAGCTATAATATGGCTATTCTCTTGGTGATGAACTTTTTAATAACCTGGGTTTTAGGTGGTTTTAGTAATTAGATGTACAGTTAATCAAGGATGGACATTCATCATATGTTACTTAAAGCGTGAAGATATTAGAGCATCAATTCAATGTTGTCTTGCCCCGTTTTTAAAAGATTATCTGTAAACTAACTGATAAGGGTTTTACTTAACTAATGCAAGTTTATAAAGGTTACTTCTGAAATAATTTTTTAAATTCTTGTTCATCAAAGTTGTGGAATTCAGTCTGTTGTGATCAAGGCTGCTTTGTGAGTTGACTGTTTGAAGTCTGATTGTACTAATTTTGTTTTTAAAGAAGTCCATAAAACTATTACTGCTGAAAATAGAAGGTACTGCATAAGATGGGGCGCCAGCTTCAGCAGTTAGGTCAGCTATTGTTCTATAAAGGAAGTTGGGAAAATTATTTGACTTACTAATAAGCTGGGGAACAGAAGGCTGGTCAGGCAGTACAGAGAGATTTCTTGCATCATGCACTGTTGTTATACAAGGCAGACTGAAATACCTGCAGTTTATTTGTTCTATATTTATATTGGGGTTTGTGGCAGTCCAGTTTAAGAGCTGTGAGTTTGATCATCTAGTCACGGGAGTGAGCTTTTCCTTGGCTCGCTATTGCTGTTAGAGATAGTGTTTTCAGGTCTTGGTGGACAAATGGTTGTTCATGATATTTGAAGGTAATAAGGTAATAACGTCACATTGACCTTACTGAAGGTAAATGTGACATTGTTAATTTCAGTAAGGTGCTGTGTCTGTTATTGAGGGTAGGAGTAGGTCAGTAGTAGATGCAAAGTTGTTTTAATACACTCACAAAATTACTGATTCATTGAAAAGTTTTGGACATCAGCTGTCTAATGCAGAAGTCTAATTTGTGATTATTTCCCAGGTTCTTGATTTTACTAAGACTTTTATCAAGTATCTATATAAGATCTTTAACTTGTTTTTTTATTATTATTATTTTTTACTTTTTACAATTAATAGCTAAATCAGAAGTATGCTCGTCAGACTCAGCCAGGAATGACAAGCATGGCCCTGGAGGTTTATATGCTAAGAGAACAGATGTGACCGACGCAATATTAAACATCTCTGCTACGAATGAAAGATAATCCGTTACAGCTTTAGACTGTGCTTGTTTTCCTTAAAGGAGTCCACCGTGGTCCTGCACACCCTAAACTGAAGCTTTGTGTAAGTACGTAAAGCCAAAGCATCAGGTTTTGGTAAAGGAGTTGTATCTATTTGTCTTAACCGAATTTCTGTTAGTTGGTAGATGTCAAATCAGGTGTTTGGCATGATATTGTTAGCAAAAATGACTTGGATTTTAGAATAATTTGAGTTTGACTTAAGATTAATGATTTGATTTAATGGGACATCCTCATATAATCTAGGTCTGGCTATTGTTAGGTGGAACTTAGTAATACTAGGATCAGGGAACAAACTAGACGGCTGCCTGACCAGTAAAAGGGGCCGGTGTTGGTGGATGGGACCCTGGATACGGCCCAGATCAGAATGACTGTATAATTTATGGGATGTATCATTGCAGGGAGGCCAAATCCCTGCCAGAAGTGAACTGGTGGTAGGAAGATAATGAACCTGCAATTTAACCCAGGGCTTGGATTTAGCAGCTGCTAGTTCCGGTGCTGAACTGGAGACAGTCGCGTCAGATATAGCTGAGTAAACAGAAGGAACTAAGGTCATTTATTCTTCAGTCCATCCGATATCTGAAAGTGCGCTTGTGTCCCTCCAGCAAGTGGCTCCCGTCCTCCAGCTGTGCAATAATGAAACACTTCTGACATTTACAGATGTCTACCCCTGGCAGGACAGTGTACACTCTACATGGTCCGTAAACATGCTCTCAATGGAAGGCACCGGAAAATGTGCCGCTAGGTGTTGATTTCATGTTCGTCTTTAGCTTTAGCCTTTTCCAAACTCTCCAACGGACTGACAGAAATTAATAAAATTCATAAAAAACTAAAATCAATGATGAAATATCACCCGTAAGTCTATAGATGTATTCATACGATGTAATTAGTCCTCTCCGTGTCAGCTGGGTTATTTACTGACACAGGGCTGATTACCAGTTGTCATGGTAATGTGGCCTTCACCCATTCTCTAGAAAGCACCTTTAGCTACTGAGGAAACTGACGCAACATAGGATTTTACTCTATATTTCTTTGGTTATATTATTGACCATCCATATTATTATTATATATATAAATATTTTATTTATATATATAATAATAATAATATGGATGGTCAATAATATAATAATACATTTTATTTGTGGGCGCCTTTCTAAAACCCAAGGTCATCTTACATAGTCCATAAAAGACAAACAATAAAAACAAATAATTAAAAAGAGTTATTTACATAATCAGACAACAATTGGGTTAGAGCGAGTAAGCTAACTTAAACAGATGGGTTTTGAGTTTTGACTTAAACAAGTGAAGAGAATCGATATTTCTGATATCCGGCGGAAGTAAGTTCCAAAGTCGGGAAGCAGAGCGACTAAAAGCTCTGTGTCCCATGGTGATGAGGCAGGCAGAGGGAACAAAAAGATGGGTGGAAGATGAAGATCTGAGAGATCGGGGTGGGGTGGCAGTGTGAAGCAGGTCAGATAGATAGGGAGGGGCGAGCTTATAAATGCATTTGAAAGTGAGAACTAGATTTTTGAATACTATCCTAGTTTCTATGGGCAACCAGTGAAGCTGTTGAAGGAGTGGGGTGATATGTTCCCTGGAGGAGGTACGAGTTACTACCCGAGCTGCAGCGTTCTGAAGGAGTTGGAGTTTACGGAGGGACTTGTTAGGGAGACCAAAGAGAAGAGAGTTACAATAATCAATCCTAGAAGTGACGAGGCTATAGACAAGGATGGCAGAAGCATGGGGAGTGAGGAAGGGATGGAGTCGGTTTATGTTGCACAGATGGAAGTATGTGTTACCGGGTGATATGATTAATGTGTGACTGATTAATGATTAATGTGTGTGTATTAATGTGTGTGTGTGTACACACACACACACACGCACACACGCATATATAGACCAATTGATAGATCGCGTCCAGATTAATCTTCCTGAGTAGAGGCTTGATCAAAGCTGTTTTAAGAGTCTGTTTTAGGAGTTGCTGGTCAGCGCTGTCGCCTCGCACATGTGGGAGTGGCTGTTGAGTCTCTGCCATGTGTGGAGTTTGCATGTTTTCCCTGTGTCATCCTGGGGTTTCCTCCAGGATCTCTGCTTTCTCTGCTAAAACACACCGAGGCGAATTGGAGTTAGCATTTTGTCCGTGGGTCTCATCGGTCTGTGTGCCCTGTGATGGGTTGGTGCCCCACGCTTGGTTAATCCCGCTTTGTGACCGGTTCTGAGACATGACAGAGAGAGGGATGAGAAAGAGTGTAATGAGTAAACAGTAACAATGATGGTAACCTGATGCTCCCCAGACCCCCAGCCAGTGCTTCCTCTCTCCCCCTTCCCTCAGTTCACTGCGACACAACTAAAGAGAAAGGAAGGACTATGGCACTTCTGCCTTTTAAAAGGGAATCTCCACATTTCTCATTAAATATGTAAATATTAGGAAACTCTTGTTTTTTTACTTGACATTAAATGAATCCTCACACTCCCCAACTGGAAAAAATAATTTTGGATAGGTAGTGATAGGTAGGTAGTTTCTTGTATTCCCATGACATGGAATACATATGGTTTCAGGACTGGTCCACCGCTGCAGACACTTTCTTGTTAAGACAATAACTCAAAAAGTGTTAGATGGATCTTTTACAAACTTTGCAAATGCATTGTTTGTGTAAAGAACTGGAGCTGACTGAATTTTGAGACAGACCAACATAAAGTTGAAGCAGCATTGCATAGTGATGGCAAAGAAAAAGGCAATTTTGACACTTGATCTTATTATAGTGATAACTGAAAAGCTAAAGGATCTTATTCAAACTTTGTAGACACATTGTATGGGTGAGTCAATGTCGCTAAGTGGCAGCAAAGGGAAGTGTGAAAGTAGATGATATTTGACCTTGTGAATGTAGTAAGTCAAAAAGTATTTGAAGAATCTTATTACTACTTCACAAAACATTATTTGGATATAAATCTACACCTGATTTCGAGACTGAATGCCCCAGAACTGAAGCATCAGTGCTGTGTGGCAGCAAAGGAAGCAAATGGCAGTTGTTGAAGACACTTGGTATTGTGAACTCTCTTAAAAATTTTAATGGATATTTTTCAAACTATGCAGACACACTGCATGGGTGACAACCTAGATGTTATGAATGAAAATTAAATTTGTGCCATGCAGTGATACCAAAAAAAGGGCGGTTTCAGATTTCTGATTCCATTAGCACGATAACTCAAAAAGTATTAGACAGATCTTTGTGGGCATGTTGTAAGGGTAGAGATCTGAACATGATCAAATTTTGAGACAAATTGCATCAACACTGAAGCAGTGCCACATTGTATGATCTGTTCCAAACTTTGCAGACCCATTGAATGGGTAAAGATCCGAACCTTTTTCAAATGTTGAGACAAATCACACCAAAATTAGTCACAACAAAGTGAATGATGAGATGACTAGAGGCATATTCTTGTGAACAGGATCAATCTATTTGTTATCTTCTCAATTTACCGTATTTGGTCTTTGATGGATGTTATTGCTACTTTACAAAAATATTTTTTGCATGAAAATGTACACCTGATACACCTAAGACCAGAGCCCCAAAATTAAAACTGCAATGACAGAGGGCAGCTGAGAGCAAAAATGGAGTCTGCAGGCACCATCTCGTGACCACAGCCATCTGCCATCTCTGCTTATTCCATGCATCTTTTTGCAAACTTACCAAGAACATTATACAGTCAGTGATTCAATACCTGTGGAGCATGAGATGATTTTCTGAATATTCTAAAATAAAGTTGCAGTTTTTTTAGGTACCAGCACCCAAACTTGGCAAATTGTATTTGTAGCAGTCTGGTAGTTGGTCGGAGAAATTTGTTATAGTTATTTTAGGGGAATTTATTCATGTCATTTAGCCCTAGTACAAGCCAGTAGTGGCACGTGAAACAACAGGCATAGATCTGGTGAACACGATTACATCAAGAAAAGTCACACAATGTGCTTCAGGGACACTGGATAAAGTGCCAGATCTAGCAGAATCAGACCAAGTTGGACTGGGAGACATTATGCATTATTACAAAGATTTCAGCAAATAAATTTGATACCATAAAACCAGAGTATGAAATTAAATCAAATCAAATGAAATAATAATTCATTCAATATAGCAAAATGAGAGCACGCAAAAAGTAAATGTGTGCACATTTTAGAGATTCTGTGAGCTTCATATAATGTTTAACGCATGCTCACATTAAGCTGCATTGTGTGCACAGGATAAAACCGTCTGTGACTCTACCTGGGCCGCATATCCATTGCTGTATTTGTTACAGGTCATATTCTTATGTTACTGAAAATGTTGGTTATAGTGCAAATGATAAATACGTAGAGTATTAATATTTATACATAAAGATAAGGCATAGAGATAAAGAATATAAGTAATATGCATTACATTTTAAGACATGGACATTAAGACATACACAAAGAAATACAGTTAACCACCTAACCGGTGTGCAAAGATTGTGCAAATTGGCATGTACTGTAAGTGTAATGTGCAATAGGTGCAATTTCAGAGTTATGTGTCAGGTGAAAATGCATTTATGGGCTTTCGCATTTTCTGTTGATCCATCCAGTAATTCTAAAGATTGTAGAAGTTGGCCGGCTGTGGGAGGAGTAGGGCTTAGATGGGGGGAGGGGTTGACGGGGCCGTCCGGGGAATACATCCGATTACATCGTTGTCGTTCCGACATAATCCTTTCTGGTTATTATAATGCTGTCATATTTACTTGGCAGTTATTACAGCTTGTCTCCTATGTCCCTGGAGACCACTTACTAGTGAACACTGAAGTGCACTTGTCAAAGGGCCTTGTTGTGTCTAATGAAGTAATGCTGATGTGGACCTCAGGGTTGGATGCCTCTGAGCGGCGGCGCTCTCGTGGCCTGGGGGGGCTCTTTACGTACCTGGGCACTGCCATCCTTCGTCTTTCCACTGCTTGCTGACATGCCAAGCTTCGCGCAGACCCCGTCCCTTCCACTCCTGCTCTGGCCTTGTCATAATCACGTTCCTGGTGGTGAGGTCAAGAAATCCTCATGCTTCTATGAGCTCAAAATGTCCTTTGGTTTTTGTCCTGTTTCATGAATTTGAAAGCATGAGCCAAGCTGTTTACATTAACTTTTCTCTGCTGAGAAAGCCTCACCATAAATGCCTTTTGTATAGCATAATACTGTAGCTGTATAACTGCTATGAAGGGTATTGTTATGGATGTTAGTGTTATACAGTGGAAACAATTAAAGTTCAGTGATTTGGAATACAATTATTCCCGGCAGTTTCTGCCTTTCCCTGCTTCCTATAACGATTTCGTATGACCATCCATAAATATCAACAAACAATTCAGGTGCAGGAAATAAAAATCCAGAACGAGATTTTGTTTCAAACATTCCATTAAGTACTCAAATAGTTGGTTGTGGCAAAATCTTCTTTTGCATTTCTATTTTCTCCACCTGAAATGTGCACCTCGACTCTTTTATCACACTTGTAACTCAATTGTTGCAAAATCTGTTTCCGTGATTTGTTATAAAGAGTTAGTCAGGGCTTCTTGTTACTAACTGAATGGTATTTTGACTCCTGCTAAATAATAAAATGTTCTGTGTTCCATAGTATGCTTCATTAAAATGTCATTTAGGTGAATCACTATCTTGTCCTACATGTACACATTGCTTAAACTGAATTGCTTGTACAGAAAAAGGGAACATGGAAGAACGGTGTAGAATAAATAGTATAGGTGTTCAGGTATGTGTGTATTCACAATGGTGTTAATGGCTGGAGTTACTGTCCAAGGCCACCATGAATTTTAAAGTTTGGATTAATCATTGCAATGGGGACTAATTAAAGTTTGTAAAATTAAAAAATGGGATTGAAGTACGTGCAAAGGAAATAGATAAACCTGGATACATCTTAATAAACAAAAGGAATTTGTGTGTTGCGATGTCCGTCATTATCTTCTTCACCGTGTTTTTCCTGGTAAGGGTCCCGATGGCGGCATTCCGCGGAATTTTGCTTAATCTGGGGGATCCCTCGATTTGTCCGGGAGAGCTGAGAGATGCACTCCCTGCAGAATGCCCTGGGTCTGCCCGTCCAGGTGGCGTTCTTAGAAGACGCCCAAACCACCTCAGCTCGCTCCTCTCGATTCAGAGCAGAAGGTCTATTTTAAGTTACCTCTAGACCAATAAATTGCAAGCCTCAGCCACTTTAGCACCAAGGTTCTCTGCAGGAACCTGCAAAACTATAGTATTCAAGCGGAGCCACCGGTCATGTTCTCTCTCCCTGTCACTCATCAGCGAGATCCCAGGGCACTGAATCCCCTACACTCGGGGCATGCTCTCCCTATAAGACGACAGGAGCAGTCCCTCTATCCTGAGAACACCGTGGCCGTGGTTTTGGAGGTGCTTATTCCCATTCCCGCTGCATTACACATTAAATTGCGCAAGTGTCCTGGATGGTTCAGGCCAAATGGATGACATCATCTGTAAATAGCAGTGATGTCACCTCAAGCTCCCTTTACAAGATGCAATTCGGCTGCGGCAGTTCCAGGATATCAAACAGGAGTTTGGTGGAGGCCAACATCCACACTAAACGACTTCAATTTTGTGCCAAATATGTAGACAGAGTACTACAATAAGAGATGAAATGGTCACATGTTAACCCACTGTAAAATTCCTGACCGTCAGCATTACCATTTCTAATTTTAATTGTCATTAAAACTGTGATTGATTCCAGCTCTTTGAATAACTCAAGCTAAATGCTGTCCAGCATCAATAAATATTAGCAACAGTTTCCCCGAAACAGCATGCAGCATGGGTTTGTATCGTGTTAATGAAAACCTGGCCAAAGATTTGTCATGTTAATGCACATTTGATATGGTTTTCATGAGTTTATATGAGAGATTGGCCATGTTATTATTTTAATGTTTATGCAAACAAAAAGTGCATATATAATAATTTTATTTGTGGTTTTAAATAGAAAACTAGTGGATTTTTTTCAATTTGTGTATCACTACTTTTTAAACATTTTCAGCACATTCGTCAATGCTACAATAACACCGATAATTGTGATAGTTCTGGTCATCATAATCGTGTTTTTGAATTTTCAGACCATTTTATTTCTAATCAGTCATACAGGAGCCTGGTGCTATACGATAGCAAGCCCAGCATGCCATATTCCTGCCGCATCTCCCATACTCATGTGCCTCGCATCTCCCATACTCATGTGCCTCGCATCTCCCATACTCATGTGCCTCGCATCTCCCATACTCATGTGCCTCTCCCACAAGCTCCACAGAGCACATGTTGGCTGCGTTGGCATAGTAACTTTGTAATAACTTTAAATTGCATGGACTGCAGTGAGCTGTTCTATCTGTGTGTGCAGCCTTGGGGTTTTTATGACGAGCTTCAACTTCAAGGTCAGACATTGTTTGAACATCATCTTATTGTTATTTATATTTAGCTACTTAAAAGTAGCTATTTAAAAACTTAAAAGACTGATTAAATATGTCTTGATTCCTGCAACCCTGACCAGGATGAGTGGTTGGAAGATGGATGGATAGATAATGTCTTCATAAGTATAACTAAGGAGTTTTGAGAGTAAGTAGGTTCTGTAATTCACAACGAGAAATGAGAAGTAGCAAAGTGTAATCCAAGAATCAGGATCGATATATAAGCCCGTTTCAGAAACCCACCTAGGGGAGTATGTGTACCAAATCAAAATCATGGTCTGTAAATGAAACAAACAGTACAAGTTAATCAGACGCCCAAGGAATCAACAGTTCAACAGCAATGACCAGCTCAGTACCTCACAATGATTTTATTTCAGAGTCCTTTTTATACCCTTAAACATGACGTGGTCATGTGCTAGAAATGTGTGAAGTGTTCAGCCAGACATGGCGTGGTTTAATTCGGCATGGTTTAGTCAGGCGTGGTCTATGGGAGGCATCGTGTTCTTGGATGTCGTCTAGAGGGGCGAGGCCTTGTGTGTAGTTGAGAGGGGGTGCGGCCTAGTTGGGTGTGGTCCGGGGGTGTGTGGCCTTGTTGGGTGTGGTCTAGAGGGGCGAGGCCTCGTTGTGTGTAGTTGAGAGGGGGTGTGGCCTAGTTGGGTGTGGTATATAGGGGGTGTGGCCTCGTTGGGTGTGGTCTAGAGGAGGTGTGGACTCATTGGGTGTGGTCTAGAGGAGGTGTGGCCTTGTTGGGTGTGGTCTAGAGGGGTGTGGCCTAGTTGGGTGTGGTATACAGGGGGTGTGGCCTCGTTGGGTGTGGTCTAGAGAAGGTGTGGCCTCATTGGGTGTGGTCTAGTTCAGCATGGATGCAGGAAGTGCTGGCTGGGGGTAAGTACGACAGTTTAAACAAAACAACTAAAATTTTTATCAACTCAAATTAGATTTCAGTCAGACATTAAACTAGTCAGACAATAAATGAATTTAGTATTAGTTTTGGAATTGATTTATAGGTTAGAAAATAGAAAAAAGATTATAGAGTTCTAAGACTGACTGGCTGCCAAACACTGGCAGGCATGCTAGCAGTATATAATACTAAGAAAATGTTGTGCTTTTATAAATCAGTGAGCCGATTTTCCATGAGGTCTGTGTAAGCCAGTAGACTTTAGGCCACACTGATGATGTCACAGACCGGTAAGCATGGGACTGACCTGCTTCTCACTCTAGTTGAGCCAGTGCCCACTGCAGGGAGGAAAACGAAAGATATGGCCGGTCAGAACAAGCATAGACATTTTGATGAGCCTGCAGACATAGTTACTGTGTGATATTTACATTTCATTTATTACACAGATGTTGAAGCACTTGGGAGGGTTAAGGGTCTTGCCCAACAGTGAAATCACTCAGTCACCCTTGAAAGTTGATCCGGCGACCTTGCGATCACACGCCACCCCTATGCTATGTAAGTAATGGTTTCAGTTGGGATTTAGAAACTGAGGCTTATTCAGCATCCCATGCATGAAATGTCAGACCGTTCCGTAATATAGGGACCCTGTAGCTAAAGGGCTTAGCACCAGCTGTTACTTTCTGTATGTGTGGAATGACAAGGAGGCCTGCCTTCTGTGTTCTGAGTGCATGAAGTGGCCTATCGCCATGAATCAGCTCCATTAGCTTGGCCTTTGAGTGCCTTATATGTAAGTAAGAGAACTTTGAAGTCAGTGCTAATAGGAACCTAACAGGAAGTCGGTGAGGGGAACTAAGACCAAAGGTTATGTGTTTCTACATACTGCCCCTAGTAAGAATTCTAGCTGCTGCATTTCTAATACGCTGCGAGACGTTTAATGTCCAGTGTGTGACAGAACAGCAACACAAGTCTAACTGGCTGTATGCAATAACTTCTCAGTGTCTTGAGTAGTGAGAAAACGTCATAGCTTGGCAATGTTTTGCAACTGTAGGAAGTATACCTTTGATACTGCATCCATATGAGATTTTATTGAGAGGCTTGCATTTAGAACGATGCCAAGACTACGTACATTAGCACAGCACATGAAACCCTTGAGTAAAACAAAAATGCTTTGCTGAATATTGATTGAAAGAACTACTTCATATGTAAACAAAACTGCTAGATTTAGAAAGGTGTTTCTATGGTAGACATTGACAGATGTCATCAGTTTTGCATAACATAATTCCCGTTTGCATTTGCAAATTTGCATAAGTGATTTGTATCCTTATAAGATAAAGGTTATCTACTGACAGTCACGTCTCGATTCAGTCAGTCAGTCAGTGTGGACTGGAAAAGGGTGACTGCATTTTATATATACATATATTTATACACGGGTAAATATATATATGTATAGAGAGAGAGAGAGTAAGACAGAAATTTGTGGTGACAAGTCCTGTCGCCTTTACACTGGGAAAATTTTGGAAAATGTGGGGGAATGTTCTAAATATAGCAATGATTTTCCTGAAGCTAAATTTACACACTCTGAAGCAATGAGGATCATGCAAGCATGTGCAGAAGTGGATTGGGAAGAGAGATGTTCATACGAATCGTATATGAGACAGAAGTGGGTGTGCTTGTAAGGGGACCAGTGTGTACTGTTTATCTGCATGAATCATATAAAACATGTGGAACAGATATACAGGAAACAGGCAGCATAAACAGAGGAAGATCAAGGGAGGAGAAAAGAGGCTCCATGTCAGATGAGGAGGACAGATATAGTGAAGATGTTTGCGGGTACCATAGTCAGTGTCAGTCTGCAGTGTGAATAGGGGAGGGTTACGGGGGAGGTGATAACATGCAGTGTAACTAGGGGAGGGTTACAGGGGGAGGTGTTAATATGCAGTGTGAATGGGGGAGGGTTACAGGGGGGGTGGTAACATGCAGTGTAACTAGGGGAGGGTTACAGGGGGAGGTGG
>JAODJW010000048.1:7382726-7398012 GCA_026777045.1 Hyperopisus bebe
CGTGCCGCTGCTGCATTTCTCTATTTATTAGGTTTTTTTGGACACTCATGCAGTGCTGCGCTTAATGCAGTGCTGCGTTTAATGCAGTGCTGTGTTTAATGCTTTCCACACGTGCGGCCAGGCAGGCCGGTAATCTAAGACACACTGTATATCGCTGCTAGTAATTCAACACTTTCCCTCAGCCCTCAGTCATAAAACCAAGTCATAAAAAGGGGCATCATCTATCCAGAATTCCAATTACTGTCAGTTGGTATTAGTTTATTGCTTGAAAATGGAGATATATTAACACTGCATAGACTCTGACTATTTTAAAATGCGATTTCAGCAGATAGCACGGTCTCACCGCTTTGTGTTCTGACCACATATCCAGTGAGGGATCTCCGCAGGGTTCACTCCTGTTTGTTAGCTACACTTCTTCTGTGTGGCGAGAAATGAGATGTAAATGTGGCCATCGAGGAAAGCAGATAGCAGATAGCCGAGGTGGGTGCCTTCTTCAGCCAGGAGAAACGAAGAGATGTAGCAGAAACTGGAATGGCATTGTGGTGCCTTTGCTCTGCATGTGAAACGAAACTCCTTGTGGGAAAAGCCCCCCCCCCCCTCCTCCCAGGTAAGCAGAGTAGCTGCTGGTTAGGAAACAGCCAGAGAGAACTTTACAAGGTTATTTTAAAGGACGCCTTTTTCTACATGCAACTTTTTAATGTCACACAGTAATGTTTAGAGAAGACATCAGTCTGTTAACATAAGGTGTTTATATTATATTCATGTTCATCGTGGAGACGGGGTGATTCACACGTCTAGGGTTGAGTATAAAGATGTGTGAATTACCTGAAGTCTGTGTTATTGTGTGGGGCTGCCTTGCAATGGACTGGCCTCCCATCCAGGATACCCCCTTCCCAGTGCCTCCCATCCAGGATACCCCCTTCCCAGTGCCTCCCATCCAGGCTACCCCCTTCCCAGTGTGTCCCATCCAGGCTACCCCCTTCCCAGTGCCTCCCATCCAGGCTACCCCCTTCCCAGTGCCTCCTACCAGGCTACCCCCTTCGAGTTGCCCTTGCTGCTACAGGCCTCCCTGCAACCCTGTCCCAGATGTGGACTGATTGAAATCGCCTTTTAATCATAAATATATAAACACAGAGGAATCCGAATCAGATGTACTGTTTCTATATCAAATATACTGCATCTATGGTTCACAGCTCAAGCATTCAATTTT
The DNA here is from genome assembly GCA_026777045.1 of Hyperopisus bebe. Lineage (NCBI taxonomy): Eukaryota > Metazoa > Chordata > Actinopteri > Osteoglossiformes > Mormyridae > Hyperopisus > Hyperopisus bebe. The sequence continues at coordinate 7,383,937 of JAODJW010000048.1, forward strand.
AATTGCATTCAACATTGTGATCAATCATTTGTTTTCATTCAGTGTTTGAATCATCATGGGTCACCATCTGGCTTACAAGGCATGAAAATGCATGAATTCAGTTTCAGGAAACACATAATATCTCGGGGTACGCGTGTATGCTAATATTTGACAATAATATGGTTTTGGTTAGAATTCAGAAATGATCAAGTGAAATACAGGGTCAATTTAAAGGCATGCCACTTTAAAGGATGTTACAGATACGTTCTATGAGCTATGCAGCACATAAAACTCATTTTATCCTCCACAATCCAAACTGCAGCCCCCTTAGGGATCAGCACACAGACAAAGAGATTAAAGGTGAAACACTGTAAGCTATGAAAATGGCAATACTCTAGGGCGATTCTTTTCTTGTTCCTAATTTGGCAACCCTAAATAAACCTAAGCTTGCTTCTTACCTTGCTTACCCATTTTTAGCATACTGTGTAATGTAGACAACCTGTACCGGGTCTCTGCTGTTTGACGCATCGGAATAAAAAGGCATCTCTTTGGCAGGTAGCAATGCTGAAGGCTGCCCAGAGTCATCAGCCAGGGCCCCGGTGTCAAATGCAAAGCAGCCCTGTGGCTCTCGCCATCTCTCGCCGTGCGTGTACGCTGTCCTTGCTGAATCACACTTCAGGATCACAAGAGGGAGTGGCAATGACTTGGATTACTTTCTTGCTCCCCAGGAGAGTGGGGGGAGTTAGCAGGCGAGACAGAAAGGGAGCGAGAGGAGAGGGCGTGTCCTACAGATATATTATTTCGTTTCACTGCAGCTCTGCTCCGACGTGACTGAATTTACAAAGGAAGAGGGAATTCATTATGTCGTTTATATTTATTAATGTTTTAGAGATTTGTGTCTGGCTGCAGTATAGGTGTCCTCTGAGGTATCTTCTTCCCGTATCTCAATCTTACAATCATATACCTCCTGGGATCATCTGCTCATTCTTAATCAAAAGGGGGGTCCTCAGGTTCTCCCAAATAAGGTCCTTTATTCAATGCCCCTCCACCCATCCCCACCCCTTAGCAACTAATATGACATCCTTACTAATCAAGTCTTAAAATCCTACTGTGAAGTGTTTTTAAGCCCAGACGCCTGTCCGAGTCACGGTTCTTGTTATAAAAAGGCTGCAGACAGACAGTGGATCAGAGACGGCAGTAAACAATTCCCCTCCTACACATTAGGAAAGTCTGAGTTTCGGCTTACCAGTAGGTGGCGCTAGTTTCTAGTTCTGTCACTGTTGTTCCCTATAGCCACAACACTGCAGGTATCCCTTTAATAATCCATGGGTTACAGCAAGCATGGCCAGTGAAGCGAGACAGACTTCACTGCAGTCCGGAGCTATTTAACATCCCTGTAATTCATACTTCACAGTCAGTAAACGTAAGCCTGTTTTAGTCCAAGTTCCATTGAACCTGTCGCTCCATAATCCCCATTTATTAACAGTTATTAAACCAAAATATTTATCTAAAACTTTCATAGCAATTAGCCAGTCATAAAAAGCAATTCATATTAGCATTTGGTCCCTGCATATGCTTCTGAATATATCCCTCTTAATCAATTTTTTGAATTATAAGTCCAAAAAAATGCCGACATTAACTCTGAATGCCGTTATCAGATATAACTCAAATTCCTATGTTTCATATATAGCCAAAGAAGGCTGATGTTGATTAAAGCAAAGTCCTTCATTCTTTATAGCGTCTTGTATGTGGTTGGTTGGCTGATTGAATATTAAATTTTATTTTTTTCATAACCTAGCGCTGTTGACTGATGTGAAAGCTTCGGTTTTCCCAGAAAAAGTAAAAGCGTCACACATGCCACAGACGTAAAATGTATAATCAGGAGTATAACTAAGTCCATCGTGGCATGTGTCTAAGCCAGTCCTCCTGACCCAGACACACACAATTTTACCGCTACATTTTAAGGTAGCTTAGACATGAAAGAACCCAGAGTCTTCGTTTCCTTTAGCATGACTGGCTGTGGTAGTACTTTGCTTTGCGTGATAGTTAAGATGCTTGCACGTACAATAGTAACTGAGAAGTCCCACTGTGGTGGCGAGATCGCTGCAGTTGCTGCTGCCGTAGCCACAAACACAAAATGGATTAGCTATCCCCAGCTGGAGGACGCAGAGTAATTACATTTCAGAGGCGCACAGTCCTCAAGTCTATGAGGCCCAGGATGCGAGCTCATTTCAGGGCTGACAGAAGTCGAATAATTCACTTCTGGATGCCGTCGGCCTTTGATTATGGTCTGTCTTATTTGTCTTATTTATTCTTGTTCTCCGTGAGGTTTAATTTACATACACTCCAGACTGTCTCCACCCTCCCCCAACCATGAGCCGAGCTTTTAACGAGGTAAATATAGAAATCAGTAAATCATAAATGGCATCATTTTTTTCCCACCCGGACCTTCTCAAAGCCAGCTTATTGTCTTATTTACATGCCAGATCGATGCATTATAGGGGTGTAAGTGTGCATGGCTTTGATAGCTTTTTGGGGGGGTGCATCTCCTCTGGTGCTCTAAACACTGTGCATTTGTTTGTATGCCCCTCTTAAGCTAATAGAAAGCTAATGCTAAACCAAGGCTAGGGAATCTGCTGCATGGAGAGCCAATGTGGATGCAGGTTTTTGGGATGACCTCACAGTCAGCCAATAATGAAACTCCTATTCTGGGGACCCTCTGTTATTGGCTGAGACTGACTAAGAAGCTATAAAAAAAATAATAAATCCCACACCGGCCCTCCATGAAGCAGGTGCCCTACCCCTGTTCTAAACCAACCATCCTTTCAGGAAATAATTATTTACTTATTATTGACACCCCCAGGAAATTTCATTCTCTTAGAGAGAAAAGACATTTATTACGTCTAAGCTATAAATGTCTGGTAGCAATACTAGGCAGGGAATTGTTATTACTCTTTGCTGAACATATTTTAATGCGGCATTATTTTAACATTTATGGTGTGCACCTATTTTGTCATTGACCAGCTGTACTGCATTCTTACCTCCTCGATCATTCTGTGTTTACGCTTGTTGATTATTAACCCAAGTTTGTATCCCCAACTTTTTCCACACCCCACAGTGCCTTTGCTCTGCCTCATAACCCAGTTTTGTAATTCGTAAACGGAACAAGTTTTCTGGAGTGTTTTAAAATCTCAGCACCAACAAAGTTTCCTTTGGTAATCCACTGGTTACACTGGCCCAGCTATGACTGACTTGCTGCCTTCTGTCTCCAGGCCAATTCCATACCCATGTGCACATTGCGAACAACTCTGTTTGCTCCGTGAGATAGGAGGCAGAGAGTAATATACATGCACACTACTGCAATTATCGGACGGAGCACAAATACTTAGTAATAACTCAGTTACTTAGTTTGTGGTTAATTAATATGTAAGTAATAGTAAAATACTATATTATTTGTGCCTTTTCAAGTAAAGTGTTACCGCAATGCAGTTAATCACTTCAAGCCATGTTGTCTCATGAGGACAAGGATGAAACATCCAGATACTTAGTATGATTCCCCAGGAGGCCAACTTGAGTCATGATGTTTCAATGACAAGCTTCTGCAGCCTTGAGATGCCACCATCCCATCTACAGCCCACGCTTCTGTAGTTGCAGTGAGGATACAGTCAGACTGCATATGAACAAATGAATGCCTGTATCACCATGCAGATATCTGACAGTCACGTTGTGCCTCCCAGAAGGGATTCAGCACCATCTGACACATGCACAGAATCAGGGTCACGTTGACGGTTCTTCTTCCCACCCCCAGCAGAATGCAACATTATGAATGTTTGGATCCCGTCAAAGTATTGCACTACAAGTCACATGGTTTAGACCTAGTTCCCAGAATTCCCTCAGGAATCCTCAGCAACATCTCAACTGACGCAGAGCTGGGCTCCTGTCTGCCCCAGTTTTTTTGCAGCCTACATGGGGGAATCTTTTTTGCTTATCCAGCCCAAGATGATTCATGGCACCTACCATTACAGGCCTTTAAGAATTAGCAACTATTTGGAACTTTAATGCAAAAAAAACGTAGGTATGCTCCCATTAATGGTCTATATTGAGAGCACCATGTACAGTAACCTAAATTCGCTGCACTGTCTGTGGGCTTAGCTTGGTGTGATATTCTGTTAAATTGAGTGTCTTCTGTGTGAACTCAAAATATTATGACATACTCTAAAGTAACTTCCGGGTAGAATGTGAGACAATGCTGAAGAATGATGGAATTTTGGAAACTGGAAGACCTGAATTCACAAGGTGTGAATGTCGTGTTGTGCCGAAGCGCTGACATCAGACTATGCTTGTGAGACCCTGCTATGCAGGTTGTTAGCTCTCACACCTACAAGCAACAGGCAACCGCAGGATCAGGCTCAGGATTCATTGGAAGCACAAGGAAATTAATCTGCTGGCCAGGGGATTTGAACCAGCAACCATCTGGTCACATGTAACCCACACGCCCTCTCTTCTTCATTCCCTCAATGACAGTTGCAGGAGAATGCAGGTGACAGTTATCTTATAGATGGCTATAAAGCCTTCCATGTGACCACTGCATCAGTGAGCCATCCAGTGATCCAATTATTGCAGTGTTGCTGAAAGCACACTGCACAGTGGATCAGACACACAGGTGGGCCGTTCACATTTTTAGATATTCTGCTTCTTTTGTCCTTCCTGCTCAGATGGTATTCAGTTTCTTTACCTTTAATGCAGATCCTGCTTTTGATGTATTAATCAAACCCCCTGCAGCTCCTTCATGCCATGTTGTTTTCATGTATTTATTGGCTGCACACAGCTTCATTTCCAAAGCTTCTCCTAAAGTCCCCCCAGGATTCGCAGTAACCATCCAATACATTCGTGTGTTTGTTTACTCAACCATTACTGCACCGTGTTTGGCTAAGCAGTAGCTCAGTAATTAGGTAACTAATTACGTAAATTAATTAAGGTGGTGAAATTTAACAAAAACATGGAATGACTGGGGGGCGTCTGAGGAGAGGTTTGGGAACTGAAGCAAGGTTCTTCTAGACGTCCATCAAGATATCAGTAACTTTTTGGAGAACAGAAGAAGTTCTTGCTATTTTACTGTATAGCTATTTTATTTATTATATATATATATATATATATATATATATATATTACAAAGTAACATGTGTTTCTTTCAGTGTAAATATACACTTACTGTACAGACAAATAGCTGGATTGATTGTAGGGGCAGGAACACAGGAACGAGCTCAGTTTGGTTCACAGCACTTGGTATAGCATACAATTTATAAGCAGTACAAGGTTTTCTGCTAATTATGTGTGATGGATAATGAATTGTCAGGGCCGAGGGGATGACAAACGAATGAACAAATCAGCTTCCTGCATCAGGCTTCAGCCTTGACCTCTGACCTTTACAGCAGAGTCCCTCGGACGTAACAGGGTTCATTATCAGGAATAATTATCACTTTCTGGCTTAGATTTTATTCTGCTTTAGAAAAACAAGGAAGATTCAGTCTTACAACTCAGAGAATCACCGTATTGCCTTTGATTAATATTAAATCAACATTTCAGTATTTCATTTCACTACAGTCGGAACTTAAAGAATGTTAAGTTTGGGAGTTGCCTGGATGTCAGTTTGTGGCGTTTTTTATTTTTTATATGATATCTGCTGGGAGAGGTGCTGATTACCCTCCAGGCCAGGGGTGGGGAACCTGATCCATGGAGAGCCGGTGCGGGTTTTTGGGACGGCCTCTCAATCAGCCAATGACAGTGGCTCCCCAAGACTGACAACCACTGCTTTATTATTGGCTGTTGGTGAGGTCATTCCAAAAACCCGCACTGGCCTTCCATGGATCAGGTTCCCAACCCTGCTCCAGGCATTCAAAATAGATAGGTCAGATTTATAGTTACGATTTATATTTGTTTGTCTATTTATTTACAGTTTTATTTACATTTTTATATTAAAATCATCAAAAGTGGAGACGGTTGATGCGTATGAACCCCATGAACGCTGCACCCATGTCAGACAGAGATCAGAACTGGGAGATTTTCACTCATTGATATTCGATGGGTGTTGGGATGGAGAGATTCACTGGGCTGGATAAGATGAATAATTTAGGCATAAAGAACCTGAACTACTCAGAATCAACAAACATGTCCACATAGTGCTATCAAATGCCTCACATTAACACTATAGAATTCTCAAAAAAAATAATGATTGTGTCATCACTTTGTGTAATAAATGAAGTTGAATGAATGGGTGAAGGGCAGCCATGTTATATAAACATAATTCGTTATCATGAAACCCTTCTGATGTTGCTTATATATAGTTCTGGCATTTGGTGGTATTCCAGGTAAATAAAGCGAGACGAGATGCTGAAGCTCTTCAGAAAATCTATTTTTTATTTAGCTATTAAAATGTGACACAAGTTAATTTTTGTCTAGTTACTGAAAGCAAGAAGCTGCACTCACACATTATTAATAAGACTCTGTGAGACTGGAACAATGGCAGGGGTGTTTATCCCTGGTGTTATTCTGGAACAAAGTGGAGCCCTTCATTGTGAGACACCTGCACTCCCAGTGGGTTATGGGATCGGGTTCAGACTCCCTCGTGACTCTTTCCGATGTAAAGAACACGCTGTGTTTGTTCTTAAGATCTCAAAAGTTAAGCTATAAACAGCCTGATTTGCTCATCTTGTTAAAATATGTCTACGAGCTGTTTTCAGAATTCTGCACACGATGCACTTATGCATCTATATGACGTTCAGAGATATGTATTCATGGCAAATCTCACCTGTCAAAGGATTCTGCTTATTTCCGCTAATGATGATCAACAACTAGAATCAACTAGACGTTTACGTGGCTTCAAAGATCATGGGTTTTGGTTATGTTTAATATCGCATTTACATTTTATCTTCACTATAATCCATATTTGGACTGCGTCTGTTTGAGAAGAAACACTTTTTGAAGAGCACAAAGCAGCCTCAGATAATTTATGTTCCTAAATTGGGGCCTTTGGCACAGACTGCTAATGCCACAAACCTGCCAGCTACAATTCAGCCATTGTTATGTGTCTTCAGGGTGACTTTCTGGAGGGCATATTGAACTCACATACTGTAGCAGACAGTCTTACCCGATGGTTTGTGCATGGTCAGAGTGTGAAAATGTTCTGTGCCAAGTATATCAGCTTAGGAGAAAATAAACATTGACAGGGAGGGCTCTCTCTCTGTAACATACAGGACAAAGAGTGGGAGAATCATTTAGGTGTAAAGGTATTTCATTTGATCTGATTCAGTTTCACAAAACCTTGTCAATAATTTCTAGAGCATCAGCACTTGGCCGTGCATGTAACTGGTCACGTTAGACGACAGATATTTGAGAACTACTACAGGAAACGAAAACTTGTGCAATATAAAGGTGTAGTTCTATATCATGCTACATGTACGATCAGATGGAGTTTTGTAACATACAGAGATTTTTTTTCTTTGTTATTTTTTCCATTTCAGAGGGTTCAAAATGATTTTTCTTTTTCCTGGCTTGTAATACTTTGTGGTATATTTGTCGTCCACTAGGTGGCAGGATTCGTTTGGCTTACATTTCAGAAGATGACAGTTTACTGTTTATTTTCAAATTGAGTAGCTGTTTATTCATCGTGTTCACTAAAGGAGCAAAGTCCACTAAAATGCAAACTGAAAGCGTTCCCCGTCCATTAATGTATAAATACTATCAGGCACACTCTTGTCATCTTTAAAATCTGCGCTTCTTTACCAAAAATACCTTCCACAAAATTCCTTTTTTTAATCTCTTTAAACCTATCATTTGAATAAAGAATGCAATTAAAAGCTCTTTAGTTAAACAGCTTATTTAAACAATAAACAGCATTAAAAAATTTAGGAGGGGAAATTTAAAACAAAAAAATTCAGCTTTTTAGAAATGTGTTTAACTATTTACAAAAATGTCTCCGTTAACAGTAATACATTTCAGGATATTTGAAGAAGAAAAGAAAATGACGTTCTGTCAGTACATGGCATTAAGGAAATTTTTAGCTGTGCTTAATAGTTTTTATTGGGACCGCCAGTATCATTCTGTGGTATGTCTGCACACTGACCATCACTGCTGTGTTTGACGGAATGCGCACGCTCAAAGAAACAGGGAAGCATAAGTCTCATATATGACACCCACCAACTTTTTAATTGCTTAATTTCTTGGATGAATGGAAACATAAATGCCGTGTTCTTTTAGGACGGCTGGATAGTTGGGACGGCTGTCTATGGCTTCGGGGGCCTGGAGGGTTAGCGCTGTGAAAATATCTCGCCATCCTTGAACTCTCATTCCGGTCTGTTGCCCCTCTGCTATCAGCACAAAGTAACTCTTCACACTGCCTGTCCGCTCCGATTTAAATTTCAGAGGAATGCCAGGGCTGCGATCGAATCACATGATGCCTGCTCTACTTTGTTTTTCTAAAGGTGATTGCTGTACTTTGTAGTATATAGTAGAATTGGCCATGTAATGCGTTTACTAACAGCGTAGTGTGCTGGTTTGTGAGGTCCCTATCCTCTGGGCTATGGAATTGTGTCGGATTCTTTAATTAGCATTATTAGGATTTTTCCACCGGATGCTCCATCCGTTTCATCAGCCGGGAGTGTCGGAATTAGAACTTGATCTTAAATGTCGCAAACGAAAGGCTGAACCTTGAAGAAGAGTAAAAACACCATTGACATCAAAGTCGAATTGCGCGGCCTGATAGCTTTGTGATGTGGGTGGTGTTGTCAGTGTGTTGTCAGTGTGTTGCAAAGTCAATACTTAATACTCAAATGCAAATGCTGTCAGCTTGTAAACCTCCTGAACACATTCACACTGAACACTGCCTCCAGCAGTGGAACAGGCAGAACTTTCAGACATTTAACATAATAATCACTTTGCACCCAAAGACCATTTTTGATTACAAAAATGTAGTGCAGCCCCCTCCTCATACACACACACACACACACACACACACACAGACACACACACCGACACACACATTAAATGTAACAGTACAGTTGTGAACTGTGCTACAGTTTATCTACAGTAGGTAATCAGTCCCCTGATCTTAGTGCTAGTCATGATATTGCAGCATGAGAGACAGGCGCCTTCTCTATGTTCTCCTGTCTGGTCACACAATGTTCCGACAGTGGAGGCTATGATGAGGATCAAAAGACCGACATTAGAAGCCATCAAATTGCAGTTCTTTGTCTGTTTGATGCATTTCTCGTCAAACTTTTTTTTTCTCCTTTTAGAATAAGGAATATTTCATTTATGTTATTTTAGGAGCTGCATGTAGCGTACGCTTTACACCTCAAAGTAATCCCCAATGCAGTAAAAAATGGTAGCCTTATTCTGCTGGCGTTCCTGTAACAGTATGAATTCATTGCTGGAAATGAGCTTAGCCTACCAGATGAAGACCTTGACCTGAAAATGCTGTCTTCCCAATAACCTACTTTTATGTGCGACATGCAAATAGTCAGAACAGTGCTGAACTAAAGGCAAGAGCATAGCAAAACCCTGCAGTTAATCATATACAAATTGATGTATATCGATGTACATTATTATAGGGTATAAAGCAAAGTGTTGCCATGGAGATTGAGCCTTCAACAAATGCTTATCCTGAGTTAGTCACATTCACCTGCTGGATCTTCTCTGTTATGTCATGGATGGCGACATGAGAGGATGACATTGTTAACGAATAGCAGCAGATGATGCCTCAGACAGTGGCGACGTGTCACAGCTCAACAGCGCCCCTAGTGGTCGACCAAACTGACGACACCAGTGAAGAATAGAGCTTTTTTTTTGTTGAATTTATTATACCAGTCTTCAGCAGACTACAAGTATCAACCACAGCAGTACGATTTTTTCCCAAACTGATGCTTTAAATTGATCAATTCTGAACTAAGCAACATCACCACAAAAGCCTTATCCCCATTGATTTAAGGCCATTATGGATTAAATGTCCATCCAACCAGTTCCTATACCCGCTTGTCTTATGCAGGGTCGTGGGACTCTGGAGCCAATCACAGAAGCTATGGGGACAGGCATAAATTATATGTTTCTTGGAATAAAATATTTATATACTGAGAATTTAAGACCTATATTGGGAAATGGACACTAAGATGGTTTACTTTGTAACTAGATCAGAATTTAGGAAAGCTGGCTGTCACATAAATTATGGAAACCGAGAAACTATTAGGTTCAGTTGAATGGCCACAAACGGAGGTTTATGAAATTAACTGAAGACGTCAGCTTCAATAAGGCTCAGCGCTGATTTCTTTATTATATAATTTAATTTTAGGTCAGTGTCTTGTGACTTGGCCCATCCACAGCAGCGGTTAGAATGGGGATTAGCCCCGGACTCCGGGCAGCGCAGAACGGCATGCGGGACCGCTCACCTTGCCGGTTCTCCATTTACAGCAGCATCCTGTCCTTTTACTGTCACGTTACATAAGGAGCAATGCAGGATCACCCTGAGAACACGTTTATTTTAGTGTCCACTCTTTCTGGGCAGCAGTAGTGGTTGAGGCTATTTCTATATAAATGTGACTCAGTCTGTCAGGTTCCTCGGACAGGCAGTAAAATTAAAGGTTCCACCTTAAGCTACAGGGAGGCTCTGTCAGTTAAAACCCTGTCCTTAAGTACCGAGTCCCCCCCGCCCAATAAGCACCTGAGATCAGGCCTTTGTCATCGACCACTTGTGACAAATGGCCCTGGCAGTTTCCAATGGATTGGAATGGCTAATATGAGGTTTCTTGCGTGCACCATATGACTAGGTCAAATAACGCTGAATGGGCTTAAGTACTTATGTAATATTATAAATTATATTTAATGCAACTAAAAAGATTTTATATTTGATTACGTTTTCCGCTATAATTTGATTTTTAAAAACGTACCAAAATTAAATATCACGGAAAAGCAAGTGCTTTTTAAGGGACTTGTTTATTTAAGTTACACGGCCTTTAACATTTTTTAAACAGTAAACATTTTTAACATTTCTATGGTTTTGTTTGTTGATAGCAGAAAGTGTCTTTTCATGGAAATAACAGCAGACAGACCTATTGTCTTGTGGACCTGGAAATATCGAGAAACAATCCTGTATTGCTCTTTAAGCGAATTATTGCAATGCGCGAAAGGAAGGAAGGGAGGAGGGGGAGTGGGGGTTAGGGTGAAATGTAATTTTCCTGCCTGTAATGAGGCGCTGTATACAATATTTCAGTATTAGTCCTTCAGCAAATTAAAATATTGAGTTTGAGCAAATGATGTTTTGTCCGTTAGCTCATCAGAAACAGACAGGATATATTTAATTTAATAACACTTTCAGATTAATAAAAAATGTATGCTCGTTTTAAGCAAAACTTTGTTTAAAACACGCTCTTTGTAATCAAACTAAAATGCACAGACTGAGCCGAAAAATCGGACTCTGGTGCAGTTATGAACGACTTGCTCCATCTAGTGTTAAGTCTGTGTTACGATCTTTTGCATCCTACCTATCGCAATGCTCCGGTTTTATCTAACATCTAAGCGAAGATCCCAAAGTTCATTATTTGATAAATGCAATCCCTACTCATTCCTTTGTAAACAGAATCTGTGTACTGTTAAAATTAATTTATGGTGCTGTTCAATTTAACCTTATCAGCGCCAAATCGTGTCAACACAGTAAATTCAGTCTTGATTAGTAGCTGTTTGTGCGCTATTTATAGAAGCATCTCTGTATTTTTACATTAATTAGATATGCAGACGTGTACAGTACACTGCAACGTGTCTGATGAGCGTTTCCAGTGAATTCCCTGTAACGACTGAGGTATTTGAATATATTAATAATTCATCTTGTCTGAGTGTCCAGAGCAGTAGACTATTGTTTAATGGCCACTCTAATGCCCATTGTCATATCCGTTGATGCACGTTGATGCTTTCTTCTCGAAAGCGGATAGCCGATATAACTGGTTTACTCGATGCATTAGAGGATCGTTTTACAGCTGTTTTTTGTAATCTGAGAAAAAAGAAAAACTAATACAGATTTTGAGGTTAAGCAGCATGTCTTAGTGAGCACGTTTGATTACTCTTTTCTTTTTTGCGGCGCTCCTATGGTCGTTTAGGCTGCAGAATGCTTCATCTATGCTTGCCGGATCAACGGTGCTTTCGAATGAATCATTAATGAACATTTTTAAAAGTCGTAATGGCCTATCAGTGATGCCCATTAATGATCTCGAATCACCAGTAACTGGACGGATCCCGGTCCTTTGAGATTCACTTTAAATGTGGCTTAAACTTTGTAACGTCTTCCTCCTTCAGTACACTTAGGACTGTAAACGCGTTCGCACTAGAGTCACGCATTAAAGAAGCATGACTTTTCCTTTAAGGAGATCTACATCAGGTACGCAATTTTAATCGTATTTTTTGTAAAATGAAATGAAAAATTGTTACTTAGATCTGTTAGATCTGTCTTCTATATTTGAAAATATACCTGTTTCTGGTATTTATTGCACTTTATGGGAACTTTGCCCCAAACGGCGGTTGTCCGAAGTTCTGAAGGTGGAATTAACCTTTTAAAACGAGACTATATTTTCTTAAATTTATTTTTCTAATTATTTAATTTATATCCATACATGATGAATGTTGATTAATATGTGTCATTTATTTATATTAGTAATGTATTTTGAACTGTTATACCAGGTATAAATGATGAATACTGTTATAGTATTGTTCCACGTTATTATAGCAAATATGCCCATGTGTTGTATTTACTAAAAGACGGCGTAGGCTACTCGTGATTCCCGTCAAATGTGGCTTCAACGAACGACCGTATACTTTAGAAAATGTAGTCATTGCCTGGTATGGAATGCCGCATTTTGATCTTTAAATACAATTTTCACGTGTATATTTTCAGAAAAAAAGATAACTAACCCGGCAATTACATTTTTAAATTTTTATTAAGTTATAAAATGTACTGCAAGTGCCGTCCAATTTAACAGATATATTAATAATTAATAAAATAGTTATATTTATAAATATAATAGAAAATAAAATAAAAACCAAAAAACTGCAAATAGCACTGCAGGACTCTGTAGTGAATAACAGAAAGATTACAAATACTCCTGTACTGAATGTTTAACAATAAGAACCTTTGCATGACACTTTTAAAGTTTGTATGGATGTCTTGTACTATATATACAGTATTGATATAGTATACCTTGTGTATATGTACCTTAGAGGTCCATGCCTATTGGATTTGTACCGGTTGAGTATCAGGCACATGGCATATGTGAGTGTGACCTGTGATTGTAGTTGGCACCCTATCCTGGGGTATGCCCTGCCTTGCCCCCCTAGCATCTGGGATAGGTCCTGCGTAGGACAAACGGGTACAGAACATGGGTGGATGGATTTCATAAATCACATGTAGCATGAAAGAGTGTCTTTGGCTGATAAGGAGTGACAGTCCCTTATTGTCTTTGGCCAAAATGTCTTGAATAGGTTGGTCTAGGAAATGCGCTTAAAGTCGTGAGAGTAGAGGCCCAAACTCAAGACAGATGCTGACTGTTTCGGATGCCGGGGGGGGGGTTCCCATGGTAAATTTGAGCCCCTTTATGGTGACTCCCCCAGTTCCTCCTCTGCTGGTGCTAAGTGATACTTTCTACGACCCTGACATGGTGATTTAAATCCAGGATGCTGAGCTCTGAAACACTGACTCTGTAAGTGTCGCTTTTCCTGTAACAGTGTCGGTTCTCCTGTAACAGTGTCGGTTCTCCTGTAACAGTGTCGCTTCTCATGTAACAGTGTCGCTTCTCCTGCAAGAGTGTCGGTTCTCCTGTAACAGTGTCGGTTCTCCTGTAAGTGTCGCTTCTCCTGTAACAGTGACGGTTCTCATGTAACAGTGTCGCTTCTCCTGCAAGAGTGTCGCTTCTCCTGTAACAGTGTCGGTTCTCCTGTAACAGTGTCGGTTGTCCTGTAAGTGTCGGTTCTCCTGTAACAGTGTCGCTTCTCCTGCAAGAGTGTCGCTTCTCCTGTAACAGTGTCGCTTCTCCTGTAACAGTGTCGGTTCGCCTGTAACAGTGT
>JAODJW010000048.1:7398112-7409058 GCA_026777045.1 Hyperopisus bebe
TTCTCCTGCAAGAGTGTCGCTTCTCCTGTAACAGTGTCGCTTCTCCTGTAACAGTGTCGGTTCGCCTGTAACAGTGTCGGTTCTCCTGTAACAGTGTCGGTTCGCCTGTAACAGTGTCGGTTCTCCTGTAAGAGTGTCGGTTCGCCTGTAACAGTGTCGGTTCTCCTGTAACAGTGTCGCTTCTCCTGGCTGATGCACTGCAGCTTCACACTTTTTAAGTATCTGGCGTATCACTGCAAAGAAAAAAGGGAAGATGTACTCTGTCAGCTCGAGACAAAGTATGTCTAGACTACAAAAAGCGGCTTAGACTGGCAGCTGAGTTTGCCGCATAATGATTATGAATGTTCAGAGATGTTGCAGGTTTAATCAAACTCAGTACAAGCGGAGTCAGTTTTGTAAACAGAGGTTGCATTTATAATCACACTGTAGTGTTTTTAATTTTTGATTTGATGATTTTTCTGGAACTGTAGGTGGAGCCCGTAGGGAATTTTATTTCTTTAATTTTATGTTGATATTATTATTACATTTAATAATTGAGGGTTTAGATTTGCTGGTGATTTGCTGTAGAGGGCAGCCTTGGTTGAGTGAAAGTGATTCATCTGACATGACAAACGCAAAAAGAGCCCAGTTGAGTTTAGAATTTCATGGATGGGAATCGCATCTCATGCTGTTTCCTTTTGTTTAATAGAGAGCACAAAGACCCAAAGAGAACTTTGAATTTATCTGCTGTTGACACTTTATGTTTTACTGGCAAATATCCAAAAATGTCTAGAGGCTCAGTGGATAGGGCACCATCAGGGTTGTGGGTTCGAGTGTCATATTTTCAGAACTTTCTCCCCCAGTGCCGTTTCGCTAGCTGGAGTCCGCAGAGTGTGATTGTGTGGGTTTTTATTTTCTACAGTGTAGGAAAACATGTTACGTTTTAGCTAGTGAGGACATTGTTATGTCTCCACAATCTAAACCTCAGTTTAAAAAAATCTGTGAATACAATTAAAAAACCAAAAATGCCAAAACTCTTGTATTTTGTTTGGTTACTTATGGTTAAGGTTAGGGCTGGGTAGGGGTTAAGGTTGTCATGTTCAGATTAAAGTTATACCCATGGAAATGAATGGAGAGTCCCCACGAAGATATAATTACAAACCCGTGTGTGTGTGGGTGTGTGTGTGTGTGTGTGTGCTGCCATAGGCTCCAGGCCTCACCCACCCACACAGCCCTGACTAGAATAAGCATGGGTGTATGGGTATATGGGTATGTGAAACATCGTTTCAAAAATGTAGTTTTTGAGAACTGATTTCTAAAGCTACTAATAATAGACAAAGTTATTTATTTATTCATATGGAAATGAGATAAGGGTTGAAGGCCATTTTGGTGGTTCTGTTAAGTACGAAAATTTCTTTAAATAACCCATCACAACATAAACACTGTCACTTATCACTGGGCATTATTTTTAGAACGTTAAATCGCAAAATATGTGTTCTAGAACAAAGCATGAGTGATAGTTGAGGTTCTACATCTTAAAAACCTAAACAACCTGAATATAAAGAAGTTTTATAGTGGGTGGCTTGGCCCGAATGCTTGGAGACCACGCACTGGTATGCAAATACTCTGCATTCAGGGGAGGACTTTGGTTTTAGCACCAGGAACCTGAACATGCAGCAGATATGCGGATACTCTGCATTCAGGGGAGGACTTTGGTTTTAGCACCAGGAACCTGAACATGCAGCAGATATGCGAATACTCTGCATTCAGGAGAGAACTTCGGTTTTAGCACCAGGAACCTGAACATGCAGCAGATATGCGAATACTCTGCATTCAGGAGAGGACTTTGGTTTTAGCACCAGGAACCTGAACATGCAGCAGATATGCGAATACTCTGCATTCAGGAGAGGACTTCGGTTTTAGCACCAGGAACCTGAACATGCAGCAGATATGCGAATACTCTGCATTCAGGAGATTACTTCGGTTTTAGCACCAGGAACCTGAACATGCAGCAGATTACTGCCCCTCTGCTGTGTATTGTATAAAGTAGTCTCCGTTCTAAAAGGTTAATTCCATCCTTAGAACTTCAGGCAGCTGCCATTTGGGATGAAGTTCTCATAAAGTGCAAGATACAGCAGAAATAGGAGCATTTTCAAATGGGGGAGTAATGGCGATAGACAATGCTTTCCCATCCATTAACACTGACTCCTCTGGAGTTAGCCCTTTAATTGCCACCCCCAGGTCTATACTGTATGTGGAAAAGCAACTGCTCCCCTAGGTACCTGAGTCGAAATTACAATTACTTGGTAAGATCGTGTTCTAAGATGGCACTTGTATGATTGGTTTATTGGTTCCTTTATCCAGAGAAAATAATGTGTGATCAGTGTCAGCACATAAGGTAAGCAAGATGCGCTTTTTTATGACCTATAGTAATATTTAATGCTAACATGTTTTCTATAGGTACATTTTTATAAAGTAGGCTTTATATTAGGTCTCAGTGTAATAATTTCTTCAGTACAGAACAATCTTGCACATTTTTTTTTCAGTGAACAACGTTTTTATACAAACCCCATTAAGCTTTATTTTGTTAAACATTGCAAGAAAAAAATACAAATCAAAAATAAATCAAGACAAACTTCCTGTCTGTGAGATATAAAAAAAGATCATATGATAACAGATCTGCTGACAACTCGGGCAATAATGTTACAAACCATACACACCCAGACAAAGGAGCGGGTATTTCCCCATGGGACGGTTATGTTTCTGGGCTGGGCGATGTCTAAAAACAATATATGTTGTTTTAATGTAGAAATATCCCAATGAACGATAAAATCGAGTCGTTGAACATCACAGCAAACGCACACACGTATGGCACTGAGCAAATGAGACGCATGAAAGCATGAAAACAGGATATACAGATAACTGGCGTTACAACATGTCACCTGGGGAGGGCGCTGTTTAGCAGCGCTGGGCATTGTTTTTTTCAGTTTCTGTGGAAGATGATCGATCGGCGGGCTGGATTTAATGATCATATAAAACCATGTCACAGGCCGTCTAAAGCAGTGGCTCACAAACTTTTCACACTGCCTCCCACTGCAGAAAGTATTATGCTGTTTGCCTACCAATGGCAAAGAAGCTGCCAATGGTTTCTTAAAACTGCATTGAAAACGTCGGCTATAGGGGCTTGTTTCAGAAAGCAGGGTTTCTTACTAGGCCGGATTTGACAGATTTAAGGTAGTCTGGGCTAAATGTCCATTTAAACTGGGAACCTTAAATCTAACATGTTGTGCTGCTAAGCAAGAAATCAGGCCCCAGATAGCTAAAATGAAAGATACAACATTTCTGTTATCTTGCTTTTTGTGTAGCCAAATGCTGTGTTCCGTTTAAACTCGGAAGTTTGATTTTCTGAGCTCCTACTTGGAAATTTTAACTGGAACGCCCCCAGAAATCAGAGTTCCGACTCAGAAAGTCGGAGGCACCTCTGGAAACCCAGCCTCAGAAGGCAGGATGACTGCGCCCGTTATCAATGGAACTTAAAGCTGTAGTTACATATTGTTTATTAGCACTTACGTCTTATTAATGCCTCATTACATCGGTCATACACACAGTGCTGTCCAACCGCTATCTGTGGACGTGTTGCTATGGTGTTTCAATGCACAAAATGTGTCAACTGACATTGGTAACAATGGCAGACAATTAACCAGGCTAGAACTCAGGCCTGTTTCAGAAAGCAGGATTTCTTACTTAGCTGGATAACTTGTCGGATTTAAGGTAGTCTGGGTTAAATGTAAGTGAACAAAGATTAAGGACCATTTAAACTGGGGTACCTTAAATCCGACAAGTTATCCGGCTAAGCAAGAAATCCTGCATTTTGAAACAGGTCCCTGGTATTGCTAAATGGCTTTCCGGCTTTCCGTACTGGAACACAGTTAACTCAGGTGTGACATCATTCTCAGCACCGATTTTCAGCCCCCGACGTAAAATCGAACGCAGCATAAGCCTACATCCCTAACGAAGGCAATAATCGCTGGTTAGTTCCTATCAGGTACTGAAACCAGGTTACTTGTTTGATATCATGGACTACTGATAATGTAGTCATATTGCATAAGAATATTGCCCACGTTCCCAAATTGTGTGTGGTAAATCAATGAAAAGATGGCCCCTGCCAATGGGATGTGACCCACTTCACACTAGTGTCCATCTCGGAGACAAGGTGGCGGGCCCTCCTAAAATGGCACAAACCTGCTTTGCGTGGCACTAAATTGCATTTTGCATGGATGGCAAACTGAAAAGCAAAGAAGTAGGTGATACTGAGAAAGCAAGAATAAGGCGAAAAAGGCAGTGGAGGAGGGTACAGCGAAATGCACGAAAATTTATATAAAACAGGTGAGAAAAGCCTGTTATCTGTGCAGCACTGCCTTGGGTCACGACTTCAGTAGCAGCAGCGTGAGAGAGAAGTGGCTATCTGGCTAACACATGTGATTGGGCGTACAGTATGTTACTTAAGCCTCAATCATTCCAGCCTAATTAACATACTGTTCTTAATTGAGAAAATAAAAAACGAGAGTGAGATGAATGCTAGGCATGTTCCTCAGTGCTGACATTGATGCATTATCATGTCTACAGAGGGACGCATTCTTATAATTGGTCTCTTTTGGGGACTTTAATAAGGTTGCAGAGACTAGTCACTTGCTCAGGAGGCTAAATAGGTAAAATCTTAGTCCAACATTCTTAAAGTTTAAGACGGCGTAATACCTCTATGGATTATCATTTTAGTAAGTAGAGTCAATTTTCAGCTAATTTATTAATTGCGTAGTCGCTCATAGTTGGATACTGTTGCTGAAAATGTCAAATAACGGTTTGTTACCAATAGGAATCTTTGGTATGCAGAGTAAATTTTCTGCCATTTTCTGAAAGTGTAATAAATGTTCAGGTTTTTAGGGGTATCCTTTCTTGTAATGCCCCCCCCTACTCCGCCCCTGTACGCTCCTTAATACTTTAATGTATCATCGCTTCGTGGACACGCCCCGTTTCATCTGCACGTTGAATATATAGACTGTACCAAGAATTTCTGCCATGTCATGCACTTAAAAGTCAATAAAAACAAAGTGCGTCTCTTAAAAGGTGTAGAAATGTAAATGTACTGGTGTAGGTTATGTTCAGTCCAACAATTTTGTTAGTTTTTGTTAAATTAACAGTTCTTGTTATATTTTACTACCCTGCAGCAGTTTCTCATGTGTACAGTCATTAACCGCTTCCCTTCTAAAAATTAACGACCCGTAAATTAAGCAGGTATCATGAGGTTTAACTGGGTGGTGCAGTTAGGTAGTACAATATTATCGCGGATGCCATATTTCCAGTCGTCATTACAATGGGCGAGACATGAAAAATGTATCTGAAACGAGTAATAACTAGCTCACTATTGAAAACTGCCTGACGGTAGATTGAGTGGCGATGTGCTTCCTTGATATTAAGGCGGGGAGTGGCGTCTTTAGGTGCTGGACAGACGAGATCTGTCTTTTCAAATAAGAATGAGAATGTAGAAATGTGCTGGCAGCCTTCAAAGTACTCTGTCAAAAAATACTGACATGATTCCGACGACATAGAAAGAAATAAACGTTTTTAAATACTCGGGTCCATAATGTAAGTGTGCAGAGGCGAGTGTCTATAAACATGCGTGCGGGTGCCAGACATTTTCGGTCTGTAGTGTCACCAGCAAACGGACAGGAGACTGGTCTCTTCCAAAATTGCATTTTCCCTTAACAGCACACTATAAAAACACAGACTACAAAATAATTAAGTACATATTTAATGATATCTAAGAAAACGGGACCTCTAGTGCATCACATGTACATGATACATAACTCGATCGTGCACCGTTCCCTGAATGTTTCTTCTCCGTCCCCGTCTCCCCCTCCCACATCGCACTGGATCTGCATAAGCAAAATAGGACTGGGAGAGAACACACGCAGACAAAGCTTCCCATGCGTTTGCACATGTCGTTCTTCATGTAGAGTACCTGGCACAGGCGGTGCCTCTATAGGGTTTAGAAGAGACGTCATTTTTTCTTCACGGTCACTTCACCATTCATCTGTTGCATGCGCGCTGTGTGATCTTATCGCCGTGACGCCGACATGCGGAGGAGCCTGTCACATAAAACCGATCAGACTCCGGGAGAGCCAGCACGTCCCAGGTAGCCTGCTTGATGACCACGGTCACGTTTGTTTGGGTGTCTGTCACTATCTCCCCGAGAACAGAGGGAACAAGTGCGAGCTGGCACCCAGCGGGCTGCCACAGCTGCCTGACTTCTGGCTTCAGGACACGCAGAGCCGCCTCCAGCATACGTGTCGCTCTCATCTGGATATATCTGCTAGTGCGAACCGCGGCGATCATCCGCGTTCCTGCCTAGGAGACTGACCCGGCTATCTTAGGAAGCCGCGCTTCCTCCCACCGCTCAATCCCGGCCAGATGCTCGGCATTCAGAGATGTAAATAATGCGTAAGAAAAAAATGACTTCGACTTTTTTTCCCTTCTTCCTCTTTCCGTTCTTCTTTTAATTTCTTCTCGCTTCACAACGACTACTAAGTTTGCTGATCGCGTTAAGCCCGGACTTAAGCTGACGCTGTTAGCAGCCGCTTAGGAACCTGCAGCGGGGGTATCATGCTCATACAGAAGATGCGTGTTTTCCTGTTGAAGACCACTCGTCGTCTCTATAGCCAAATTGACTGATTTTATCTTAAAATCCAAACAAGAAAACGTGAAGAGGACATTGTTCCTTCTGACATTTACTATTTCTCATCTTCAGTTTACTCAATATACATATTTTTTACCCTGGCGGAATGATTTTTTCGGTCACTCATTTGCCTTTTTCTTTTCTCTCAATATATCGCACCCCCGTTTTGTTCTTTTCTTGAACTACAGCTTTTGGCGACAAAATAAATTGTTCCGTCTACCTGTTAGCAGGTGTTTCCCACGTTGCGCATTAACAACCTTTAGATAACACCTACATGCCGGCAGGATGAATCCAGCGAAATAAATTAAAGCGCCTTTTATTATTTTTTTTCCTGGAAAACATGATGGTTTTTATTTCTTGCGTGTCTTACAGCCCAACATACGGTTTTGAAGCCGAGGCATTTCGTTTGAGGAGTATTTGTGTACTTAACGCTGTATGAATGAGATTCCTGATACCAACCATATTTTTTGTTGAAGATCGCCTTTTCCCTGGAGAGACAATGAATCGCTGCCGAGATACGCCCAGAAGCAAATGTAATATAATAGTGAACATCATAGACATTTAAATCCGCGTTCATACTGGAAAGTACATGTGACACATCAGAACATTACGTGTGGAATCGCTGTTTGTAAATTATAACAATGACTTTACTAGGCGTTTGAGATCTGCTCGGGATTACTGTTCTTAAAAGTGATAGGAATAATCTGGGAATAAAAATCCCGCGCTGGCGGGAGGGGGGTGGGAGAGGAAAAGATTTTCGTCTGGAAGTTGTACCACCAAAAAGCCGTCAAACTGGCAATGGCCGCAGCGATCGCCAGCTCCCTTATTCGGCAGAAGAGGCAGGCGAGGGAGCGGGAGAAATCCAATGCTTGCCGCTGCGTTAGCAGCCCGAATAAGGCCAAGGGGAGCTGCGAGAAACCCAGCCGACTCAGTGTCTTTTCCCGTGTGAAACTCTTTGGGTCGAAGAAGCGGAGAAGGCGGCGACCAGGTCTGCTGTTGTTTTAAAAATCTGATTCGCCTCATTAAGTAACACCCATGAGTTTTTTTTTCTTTGTATTTTCACCATTAACACCGTCATCTTCATCCCCATCATCATCGGCTGCACGTGATCCCCTTTCCAACTTTAAGCAAGAAGATCGTAACCCTTATTTAACCGTTCAAAACATCAAACTGGAGACATTTTCAAACATGATTTGTAAGTTCATAATATGCTTCATAAATATATTTATGAATATCTCACCCTTGTGATATTTCACACATGATTAATTATATAAACCCATCCATCCATTTTCTAACCACTTAATCTTAATCTTAATCACTTAAGTCACAAATCATGAGAACAGCACCGTTTGGTGGTACGATTCCCAGGTTTTATCAACATTAATTTGCAAGCATAGCATCCAATTATGTCATGTAGACTGCAACCCACCCCACAAAGAGGAACCATCAGTTCATCTTCTCCATTGTACTCTTATGGATGTTTGGCCATTGCAACTCAAAGCAAAGAAAGTCTCTGCACATTTGAATCATTGTTCAGTTTCTGGATGTAATAATTATTGTTTATATGTCTAGATTTGGTCTCACGATGGTTCACATTATCCCCACATTGCAAATGTCAGGTAGATTAGTCATCATAAATAAACAGGAGCAGATATGAGGTTCTTGTGGTAGAAAAAGAGAAAAAAATGATGAGGAATACCGTATTTTACTGTCCCAGGTTCAGCAGAAATAAACATGCTTCCAAAACCTGGTGAATTTTTGTCCTCTTTAGTTTTGAGGAGCGGTAAATTTGGGAAATGAAGGTGATTGTCTGACGTGGTGTCATCGTTCCCTACATAACCAGTGATAAGCATGAAAGATCTTGCTGCACTTTCCAGCAGAGACGTGTTGGCCCCGCATCTGTCAGCGTCTCCCTTTGTACAGCTTCCCGTCCGCCGTTTATCCCGGCTTTCCTCGAAGTAATGGTTCTTGTTCACTGTTGCCCACACTGTTGACGGAGTTCAGTCTGGAGCTTCTTCAGCGCTTGTTTGTCTTGACACCTCTTACTCTTCCAAGCTTATCTGAAGAGCTGTCCCAGGTATAAATCCAGCTTTTCCACCCCCCTCTTCTCCAGCCTACCCACTCCCTAGCAGGGTAAGGAAGGCGGCATTACATAACATGCATATGGAGACGAGGATGCCTCCACACCGCAGCTGCTGCCCAGGACTGGCTGCCGTTGCTCACAAGCATAGACTGTTCCCTCAGGCCCTTGGAACACCCAGGCCTCTTCCAACCTAAAATCCCTTCACGTATGGGTCTGCTGGTGAGAGGCTAGTTCTTGCTAAGTCTGTGTCTGAACACTACCAGCGACTCCACACCTACCAGTCCAGGGGTTGTACGGAGAACAAGCCCTGTCCAGTTCACGCTGGCCCTGAACGAAATCGCATCCGCAGTCTGCTGCTGCAGTTGTTGGGCATTGTTGATTTATTTCACTACCATATCACAAATGTAAGGCCGTGACTCATGAATGCATATACACACTGTTCCCAAAGCTTATAAATATTAGGTTATTTGTGTTGTAGGTCATTACTTGGCACCAAATTTGCTTTAAGAACAACAAAGAAAAAGGCAAATTATCGCAACTAAATTACCTCGGTTTTTAGCTCACGGCAGTCAAGTAAAACAGTCGCTCTTTCCATTCGGCTGGTTATTTTAGAGCGGGCTGCCCGGCTGCCCTTCAATCAGCCCAATAGCGGCAAGTGGGCTAGAATCCAGCTCCCGAATCTACGCTGCCCACAGCGTGTTTGAAGTCTGTAAAGATCGACGCTTGAAAAGCTCGAGCCTGCCTCTCGAAACATGAACCAGGAAGTGCACAAAATAATTAGCGAATGTAAACTACCGCAGACAACAGCTCTAGTTTATTTGTCTGGTTTGTACTTTGTATTTTGAGCTAACCCGTTTTTATACATCTGCCATTGTACAGGGGTAAAATTTGTATCAAGGTCTGGGCTGTGTCAGGCAGTAAGATAACACTCGATACTCGTAGTTAACATGTTGAATGCAGAGGAAGCAGGCAGGGATCTGATCTGAGTGCCTTTGACGAGAGCCAAATCATTATGGCCAGACGACTGGGTCACAGCGTCTGCAGAATGGCAAGTCTGGCTCACAATCAGCCCTGGTGAGTACATACTCACATATGCTTTCACCCAGTCATCTGGTCATAATGGTTTGGCCCTCGTCAAAGTCACGCAGATCTTTTTCCCTGCTCTTTCCTTCAGCATTCGACGTGTCGGCTACGAGTGCCAAATGTTAGATTACCTGCTGATAAATTCCAGACTTTTACACACGCTGTTTTTTATAGATAGTCAATATTATTTGCTTCATGTTGGGGTGATCATAATGTTTTGGTTCTTCTGTGTATGTGGGTATACATACATCATACAGTGTACATGTGTGTATGCATACATCATACAGTGTACATGTGATACACAGTAATATATAAGTAGGACAACAAGGCGTTTAAGATAAAGTGGTAGTTTTGAAATAAGGTTTAGGGTTCTAATGACTGAAGGATGTTTGGAATCACTTAAAGAAGGACATGTGGTTTCAAGCTGGGATGTAGGACCTCAGAGAGATGGATGGAGGCTTCTACTGTAATATGGATAGAGGTCCTACTGAAAGGCAGGAAGTAGGATTTTTGTTTGAAAGGTGGGACATAGACTTCCACTGGAAGATGGACAAAGGTTCCTATTAAGAGCTGTATTCAGTGTTGTTTTATGACCATTGTTCTTTCTTCATTGAGATGAGCTCTTTGTTCACCGGACTGGCCCCCTTTGGAAAGCTGGTTCTGCAGGGACATGTAGGAGCCCAGCAGACAGTCTCCGCTTCACCACCCAGATGTCACATCCCTGCTCCACCCTTCCTGTGTCCACAGAGCCCCAGCTGAAGGGAATAGTGACGAAGCTGTACAGCCGGCAAGGGTTCCATCTGCAGCTTCAGGCCGATGGAACCATAGATGGAACCAAGGAGGAAGACAACAGCTTCAGTAAGTCTGCTGGGGGGAGACAAGTCATACTTATCTGATTTAAAACATGCTCTTTCCCTAGAAGAAATAAATCATGCAATCATGATATGGGAATTGATATGTTCTTATTTGCAGGTTTGGTATTTCCAAAGAGTTTTTCTTCTTCTTCTTCTTCTTCTTCTTCTTCTTCTTCTTCTTCTTCTTCTTATTATTATTATTATTATTATTATT
>JAODJW010000048.1:7425434-7435846 GCA_026777045.1 Hyperopisus bebe
TACTTGTGTTTTCGTGTACCCATTTGACATCATCTTCCATTCCTGAAAGACCAGTTCCAATACCAAGAACAGAAGTACAGAGAATGGTAAAAGTCCCCAGAGGTCATTCTTGCTCCGCCCCAGATACCAAGGATACATCGGTTGCATCCTCACCTAGGGAGACCAATCCCATGATTCATTGCACCCCAAGTCTGTTCTCAGGTGGCAAGTTCGCAAGATAGCTCTTGCCAAGAGTACAAGTACGATCTTTGCGTTCTTGGTATTGAGAAACACCCGAGTCAACAGCTGTAGCAGGAGTCAGACCCTCCAGAAGCAAAGTGCAGAACTGGCAACAAACCATTTGTCAGTCGGCAGAGGTATAATTTAGACATTTTGGTAGAGAAAAGGAGGGTGGAAGTGCACAAGATGGAGGGAGATATCAGGGCAGCAAGATGAGAGAGTCACGCAGAGCTCCTGAGATCAGCTCCCATGGCGGTCCCCACGCCTGCCTGCACTCTGTCAGCGTCGACTCATTAGAGATCTAAGGCTCCGGTTTTAAACGAAGGAGCAACGAGGATAATTTGCACATGGCTGTGTAAAGCTGCAAGCTGGCATTTCCCTGCATGAAAAATGCAACGTTATCGCTCCTCTCTTGCGCGTGCCCAAATGCAGATACCGTCTGCGTTTTTTAATCCGTGATGCTTTGGTGAGGATATCAGAGCTGGTATCGCCGTTCATGTAAGTGTTCTCAGTGAAGCGAAAGCCATTGATGCACTGGGCAGAGTGCAGGCCACTGAGGATGCCTTTGATCTTATCTACTTCTTCTGTCTCTCTCTCTCTCCCTCTCTTTTTAACCCTTTCTTCCTGCATTGTGCCTCTCGCTCAGGAACACTTCACACCAGAGTGCAAGTTCAAGGAATCAGTATTTGAGAACTACTATGTAACCTACTCCTCCATGATCTACCGGCAACAGCAGTCTGGTAGAGGCTGGTATCTGGGACTCAACAAAGAGGGAGAGATCATGAAAGGAAACCACGTAAAGAAGAACAAACCAGCAGCTCACTTCCTTCCCAAACCCCTGAAAGGTGAGTGTGAGTCTGCTGCGCTCGTACGGCCTCCTAGGGCTTCAGATTTGTCATCTCCCCTGACAGCTGCAGTGTCCTTCTGAAACCCGCCATGACGGTTCACCCTGTGGGCATCAGGAAATATTAGGCAGTGTATGGAAGATGAAGGAGCGGTACTCAAATTCACTCATTGGGTAAGAGGACAGTATTCCCATTCCGAAAGACCAGGCCTGGGATTCCCGAAACCTTCTTAACGCTACATCATTTGTAAGTTATACCTTAAGCTGTACCTTACCGTTTTAAGGTGTTCCCCAAAACATCCTTAGCTAAGTATACCTTCTGTAAGAGATACTTTAATAAGGTTGGTGTGAATCACTCTCAGCTATCACTTTTCAATGTTAAAATAATTCTAAAATATTAAACATTTAATCATTTAAAATAAGACTTTCATAACTAAACTTAACCAAATAAATAACTGATCCGTATGATAAAATGAGTCTGAATCTGATACAGGACTACAATCTTGTCAGGTATGTGTTTGTCCTCGTATTCAGTATGCGCTGCGAATTGATCTCACTACCATGCGGATTCATAGTAAAAGATAAGGAATGCACTCTTAATTGTGTATTTTTTGGGACGGCGGGGGGTCTGGAGACAAGTGGGGGACATGTTCCCCCTGTCCTCTCTATTTCCGACCCCCCCGGAATGCACACACCTTTCTAATGTGCCAAAGTCAACGTACATCAAAAGTTTGCTTCATGAGGTTGATAAGAGTCGACACTGCAGGTTTATTTACATGTAAGTCTAATACTTTTCCCCCGAAAAAGCACCCTGGAATAGTCCTTAGTAGTCAATACTAAAGCACATAGGACATTCTCTTATGTTCATATAGACAGTAATGCAACGTATCTTTCGGCTATTGTGCCACTGCTCGTCCCAGTATTTCTTTTTATATGTTGTTCTTTTTTCTTATTTCTTTTTCTTCCATTACGTATTACTTGTTACTTATAACTTATGCTGCTAAAGAGAGTACTGTTTTTCACTGTTTTGTAATAGTGACAATGAAGATCTGTCTTATCTATCTTCTCTTAATATCAATGACATGCACACATATTGGTGCATGCAGGTGTTTTATAGAACAAATAAACATATAATGATAATACTACAGTCCTGGGAGGCGGGTTCGTGTACCAATTGACAAATATCATATTTACAGTTAGATAATTCAGTTTGCTTATTTGAAATTTTATGTTTACATGCTACCTAGTTCTGATTAATGCAATATTTTGAAGCATTCCTGCAGTGTTATATTTATAAAGAACATCACTTTCTCTCATGCCGCTGTCAAGCAGTCACTGCGTGGAGGGAATGATTGATTCTCGAACCATCGATGTCAACCAATCTGGCACCAGTGCCATGGACAGCACATAGTAATGTCACACTTAAGAAGCTATCCCTTAAGCAACCTCCTACAAACACGTAGAAAAATAAACTTTAATAAGGTCTACCTTTCGATAAGATTCACCATTATCAGGAAACCCAACCCAGATCTCTTATTTTCACGAGATTTAAGATATAGCCCTGGGGTGGGCAATCTTATCCTTAAAGGGCCAGTGTATTTGCAGGTTTTTGGGGTAACCTTTAGGTCAGCTGTTCAAACCCAGGTGTGAGGACCAGGCCTCTGATTAGTAACCATATTAGTAACCTTTTTGAGTAAGTAAGTCCCGGTAAACCTAGCCCTGCTAGTCCGGTTAGAGGAATCAGTCTAATTTGCTGCCATTTTGGAGAATAAGATGAAATGAATGTTGAAGAAGAACAAACAGCAAGTGCGATGATGAATTTTTTATGTGCAATGTGTTATGACATCCTTTACAAATCGCCTTCAGCCATCTTCACACCCATGTAAATGGCTAAAGAAAAGCAATTGTGGGCACAAGCATCGGGACAGGAAGGGCCCATCTACTGCAAGTCACGTTAAAGGAGGAAGCAAACCATTTAAACCTCATTCAGTGATGCTCTTATACAGAAAACTGTGATGCACACATCTGCTGAAGAGAAATCCACACATCTGCTGCTAGTACAAGTGCCATTTCTACACTGGAATGGGGCCAGTTTCCTGGGTAATCCTATAAGTACCTTATACAATACGGAAACCAGGATTGCAATAAGAAAATGCAATACGAGATGCTGTCTAAAACGGAGGCCCAGGAATAGCGGGTGTTGAGTAAAGGTTTCCTTTGGAAAGGTTTTGCGTGAGCACAGACGTCTTTCCTGCAGAGCGGGATGACGGCCACCGCACTTTCTGGCTGATTATGTGATGCTCATCCTGCTGTTTGTCATCTTCACTCCCGGCATAGCAGCTCATTAATTATCAAGCTTATCGGAGCAGCGCTTTCAAGTAAGATGGAACGAAACTTAAGGGCACACAAAATTATCCTGGTTCTGCTGTCTAGTCACTTGGGGAAGGGAGGGGGTTGTGAATCAGGCCAATAGTCAGGCGTCTATTTGTTCCAAAACATGACTAGGAAACACTTGAAACCCAACAATAACTCATAGGCATAGAGGTCCGTTAATTTGTTTTACACTCAGCCTGAGATTCCGCCAGCTCATCGTCTTAGCCCCTTGTGAGTCTCTGTCATCTCCAGCAGCTACCTGAAGGCAGGCTGAAGAGGCACAGAGCAAGGTGCCAGGCCCGGTTTCAGGGCAAATTGTTATTGCCCCTGAATGCCGCTGAATTTTGAGTTGAAACAAATGATGTAAGCGTGCAAATTGATAAGATCCGGAACTTACAACCGTCACATTCAAGCGATAGCCCAAGAATTTCCATTGAATTCAATAGAACTTAAAGAGTCTGACTCTCTAGACAGCATGCAGAAGGTACCTGACAAAAAGGATATTTATATTGCGAATGTAAAAGATCCAGATATTCTTTCGCGAAGAAGAGACCTCGGGCAGAGCTTTAAAAGGCGTGACGTCTGATTGAGTGACTTCAGAGGACGGCTGCCACGGGGACAGAAGAGAGGGAACACCGTGCAAGTGACGCACCCTCCAGCGGCAGGATCCTACACACCACCCCTTCTGTATATCGGGGAAATCCACTTAGCATGTGCAGTTAATATAGTCTGCCGTTACATCCTAGGATTTCCACAAGGAAGTATCCGCCTATTTTGCACGTAGAAGTCAATTCATTTCAATGGTTTAAGTTAATGCTTATTTCCACCGACAGTTTACAGTTTACATGTAGACCTTGGTCTATCTATCATATTCCAGTCTGATGTTCTACCTGAGATGTTCTATTGACAAGCTGAGTATTGACTCACCATCTCGTCAATCCCATGAGTCGTATCAATTGGCTTAAGTGTTGGAAGATTCTGTAACAATGTTAAATGCTGATGTACGCCTATGGATTTAAATACAGTGTAGGTGGTTTTAACAGCGGAGGGCTGAGGCCACTGCTTCAGTCATCCCTTGGATCTCCTCAGCTAATGTCCATGTACCTTGGAGGCTTTGCTGCTGGTTCTTCCATTTCCATTTTTCCCCAAATTTCCCGCCGGGTTTCCAAATTTCCCCTCAGGATTAATAAAGTACAGTCTCTCCCCAGCTTACGACGGAGTTACATTCCAATAAACCTATCGTGAGGCGAAAATATCGCGACGCAAAAGTAACATCATAGTTATCAAAACATGCTTAGAACATTTACATTAGCCAACAGTTGGGCGAAATCATTAACACAAAGCCTATTTTATAATAAAGTGTTGAACATCTCATGTAATTTACTGAATAATGTACTGAACGTGAAAAACATTTACCCATCACGAAGTCAAAATGTCGTAACCAGGACCGTCGTAACCCGGGGAGCGATATATTCTGATTTTCTGATACTGATGTCTGTGTGGCCTGTGATGTAGCTAGATCTGATCTGAGACTACCTCCATCTTCTCCATCTCCAGTTGCCATGTACCGGGAGCCGTCACTGCACGACCTGACGGAGTTCTCGCGGTCTGGAAGCGGCACACCCACAAAGAGCCGAAGCGCATCGGCCATGCTGAACGGCTGCAAGGTCGTGAGCCAGAATGAGTCCACGTAGCCGGGCCGCAGGGCCCTGGGCTTGGGCAAGACTCCTCTTACCTCTGGATGTTGATGACTTCAAGCAGACGTCCCTTTTGCCCGCTCAAACCACGATCGGTTCAGGACAGATAAGCGCAGCACAACCTAATCAGACTAACAGTATTGTTTCCTTATTTTTTTTCTTTGTTTGTTTGGATATTACTGTTTTCAAAATCTGCATTTACGACAATTTGCTTCCTGACGAAAGGTCAGAAAAGCCACTTATCTTCGGTAGTTTACTCTTGTAAAGCTGAGTCATTATCGCATTTCGCGGTTTCCTCCCCTTGAGGATTCCTACTTTATTTGACCGGGGTAGATAGTAGTAGTGTCACTGGTTACTCCTATTGCAGCAACATCACCTGTTGTGGCCCATGAATCCCTTGGCAAAGGGAGGCAGTGACCTTGCAGTGTTTACATTTTAACCATCCTCTTGCATGAGAAATACAAAGACTTTCCGATGACCTGATATAAAATAGGGGAGTGGGTGGGGCCTGTTGTGTCTTAAGATTTAGAAGCCGTGCCTCCTCCCGCTTGCTAATTTACGAAATTAGCTGTGAGTTATTTTTTTCTTCGTTCCTCCTTTTTTGCCTCCTCGGCGCGGATGGGTCGCCGTTCCGCCGGGTCTCGTTACCCGAGGCAGTGGTGTGACTGATTTACTTTGTGCCAGAGCACAGATGCATGTTCCATAACAGTGTAAAAAAACGACAAACGAGATGAAGAGAATGACGGTAGATTGCACGTGGTTCAGTATTATTTGAAGTGATGGAGATGGGACATGGCTTGATCATTGTGAGTTTCCCTTTCGTTTAAATCCGTCATAGGTGTCCGTTTGCCGCCGAACGTTTGTGTCAGACCCCAACCTTTGTTGAAAACCAATGAATGACTCTACTCACCACTGATATCAGGAGAGGTCCTCAATCCCCCAAACACTGTTTTCTAGTTAAAAAATGGTCACAATTTTGTATGAAAACAAAGTGAATACTGTGGAATTTCAAGTGGCTGAACATTTTTATAAGTTGTGTCTGATTTGTAAAAATAGACTAAAGTTGAAAGGGAGAAAGAACTTTCTCCTTTCTGGCACTAGACGTGGACAAACAAACCGTCGTATACAGCAAAGACCCTTTTTTTGTGGGCTAAGTACTCTGTACCTTAACCAACATATCTCCTTCATGCGTGCTTACAGGGAAGTTCTTGTTTATAATCTAGACTCAGTTAATTTTTTAGGTGAACGTATCTGTTGCATGGGAAACAGCTGGGATTTCTGGAATAGAGCTGCATGATGTAGGTTATGTGTACTAACCCATGTTGGATCATTTGTTCCAATTGTATCAGGATCGAACCATATGACATCCAAGCAGGCATTCGGTTTGGTACCTTCCAGACGTTTATTATTTGTTGTATACACAAAATGCACTGAATAAAATGTTTATATTAAGATATACTTTTAAAAATGCTCCTTGTGTTTTCTTTCTCTGTCATGAATGCCATGGAGGCCAGCTTGAAGCACTCCAACCCTTGAGGCCGGACTTTATCCGATAGGGTTCCATATCAACAGCTCAGTTTTTAGCACAGAACTTCAGACCTTCAGTGGGGCAGACCGGAAGAAGCCACAGCAGAGATCTCATGCCCATATTCTAGTCGCCTGCTGACGTCAGTATAAATGCAGTTTAGCTCACGTCATCTTAATGTATGACCACCACACACTGATGCTGAGGGTGTTTCTATGAATGTGTACATAGTGTTCTCATATATCTCTTCATATATGTGCTCTTCCATCGCTGAAGAACAGTCCCAATACTCAAGAACAGAAGTATGGAGGATGATAAAAATCCTCAGATGTCATTCTTGTCCCACTATAAATATCAAGGACAGGTCGGTTGCATATTCGCCAAACGAGACCAATCCCATGATTCACTGCACCTGAAGTTTGTCTCGGGAGGCAAATTATAAAGACCAAGGCCGGACGTTCTTTGCAGTCCTGGTACTGAGAAACACCCCAGGACACTAATTAAGCCCTGGCCTGTTCATTCTTAGAAAGACCATGAAGAATTCTACCTTTCAGGGTTTAAACTGCTGTTTTACACAGTGGAGCTTAACAGTTAAATAACAAAAAAAAAAAAACTTGAAAAGTAATTATAAAATACCATTAATCAAGACAAGGACTCTGTTGTAGTTGGGATATGTAGGCATCCACGTCATACTTCATACAGGGCTGTACAAGGCTCCAAGCGTTACCTTCAACACCCAGAAGCAAAGGGAAGACGGTGACACTTTGGTCCCTAGAGCACATGTCAAAAGAACGTGCTCATACCATTTCTTATGAAATGTAGGTATATCCAGGCATGTCACTGAATGAGCAAAACTCCCCAGTAGATAAAAGCCACCAATGCACTTGAACCAAATGTGTTAGTATTTTGGACGTATACTTACATATCTAGCTTAGCTGAGCATGGATGTTGTGAAAACCCAGATTCGAACCCACGGTGCGGCTTGGTTCTGTGACAACCTTAAACCACCCACATTTAAAGGGACATGCACTTGTATTTTATAGCTGGCTTTCATAGTTTATATGAAAAGGGGTGAGTGCGGGAAGACCCACATAAATGTAGAGAAGGTGGGGGGAGGGGTGCAGTGGCTCAGTGTTTTCGTCCGTCTCAAGAGGGGGAATCCAGCCATCGTAAAAGGCTTTATTGCTGTCCTACCCCAAGTCGCCTGATTGCACACAAAATGGTGTGTTCTACTTTTATTTCAAAAGTAAACCGGCCTGATTTTTGAGCTAAAGGTTGCAGAGTAACGGCAGTTCTTTTTATTGGTTTATGTGGTCCTTTGTTTTCCTTCAAATCCCTTCTTCTGGCTTCGTCTGAAAAGGCGACTCTGGTAATAAGCTCTGGTGCAGTCAGAACTCCTCCTGTCGCATGATTCCGTTGCCAAGCTATTCCACCGAGAACAATGCAAGCGCAGGTTTCGCTAGGACCCTGCCAGATTTTAAATGATTAGTCTGATATTCTACATGCAATATGGTTCATAATGTACACAAATGTAAAAGAGCAGTATAATTAATGTTAAGTTCATTACATACTAAGCGCCTTTTAATTAGGCTTTCTGAAAATGAGCACAATCACCTTGAAGATGAAAATAATTTAAGCAGCAGAATATGTCTAAAATTGCCATAACCCATTCAGTTACCCTGATGTATCCCTCCTGTTGTTTATCAGTCCATGCTGTATTACGTAGAGCTCTGAAACACCACTATAATCGCTCAATAGATGCATCATATCTTCCGCACAATAGATACAAGGCCTCTGACAACATCCAGACCTCATCCTTCTATTTCAGTCTTACTCTCAGAGACTGTGGAGACTATGGTGAAGACCTCCTGACAACAGCCTAATCTCTCTGAGGCAAGTTAATGCATTGGCTATCCCAGGCTATAGTCCAGGACTCTGGCAAATATCAGACCTCCACCTATACCTCCACGAAAATAGAATGATTAGTTAAAGGCAAATGATATTTGAACCCAGGGGTCAGTAACCAAGAATGATATTCCACTACAAATGTGTGACTAATGAATTTCAAACCCTGCAGCTGGTGCTAACACTAGTTAGCTACCTATTGCTAGAACGAGAGCACATTGTGCTTCTAATGTACTCTGTCATCTATATCTGTAGCGTACTTTAGCACCTTCAGCTGCTGAAGTGACATGCAACCATGCAAGCTACATGGTGTTTTTGTTTTTTGTGGAGCTAGAGGGGGGGGGGGGAGTTAAGAGATCGGGTGTAGACAGCCAAATAGATGCCATGTGACTATTTTCACCCAGACATTCCATTAGTTAAATCGGTATCTCCCGTGTGTCCGTGCCTACCCCCCCCCCCCCCCAGATAAGTTATGCTGCGTCCCATTTACCTCAGAGGTCAGAATGAAAAACTGCGAATCACGTCACACATGAGTTAACAGCTTTTCAGTACAGCAAGTCAGACAGCCATTTAGCAATAACAGGACCCGTTTCAAAATGCAAGATTTCTTGCTTAGCCAGATAACTTGTCGGATTTAAGGTGCCCCAGTTTGAATGGCCTTTATCTTCGTTCACTTACATTTAGCCCAGTCTACCTTAAATCTGACAAGTTAAGCACTTAAATAAGAAATCCTGCTTGCGGAAATGGGCCCCAGCTCTAGCCTGGTTAATTGTTATCAATAGCCCTGGATAACAACACATTATGCAGTATTTTGCACTTAAAAACACCACAGCATTCCAAGTCACCAGATAGAGGTTGGACAGTACTGTGTGTACAAGCAATTTAATAAGCCACAAATTAGACACAAGTGCTAATAAACAGTATAAAACTACAGCTTTAACTTCTGTTGATAAAGTGCACAGCCGTCTTGGATTCTGAACTTGGCGTTGTGACGATTTCTCCGAGTTCACGAATCGGACTTCCAACTTGAGGGGGCGTTCCAGTTGAAATTTTTGACTAGAAACTCAGAATTTACGAGTTTCGAGTTCAATTGGAACACAGCATTAATCTATCCCTGCCTCTGCTCCCCATTTGTTAAAGGGCAGACATTGCTATTAATTACTTAGGAGACCCATTGTTCTCTGAAGATCTCCAACAGGAGATGTTCTCATCTATGAATAGTCAGGAACCATGTGTACTGAAGGGTCACTGACGCAAAAATATATAGGGGAGAACATGAGGAACGGACACCATTCCTTGGGGCAGACACACACACGCAGGCCAGACATTCCAGAATCATGGCTCCCTGCCACAGAACTCCAAAACAATTAGCTACAGCATAAAAAATGAAGTAATGCAAGGTAGGATCAAGGCGCAAGAGACAGAACAAATGCAAAATGTGCAGCCTCCACAAATGCATGAGCAGCATGTGAAGCATGCAATTTGGAAATGTTTTTCCAGCTGAACTCCCATCATCTATATATTCAGTTCATTCATTTATGAGAAAATAAAGAGAAGTTGCCAAATGTTAATTCAACGCAGTTCAAAATACGACAGCAGAGACTGGCAGCCTATAGGACCCCTTATTCCACCTTGAGACTGGCAGCCTATAGGACCCCTTATTCCACCTTGTTCCATCCATCCATTTTCTGTAGCTACTTTTTCTATGTAGGGTCATAAGAACGTAAGAAATGTACAAACGAGAGGAGGCCATTGGGCCCATCAAGCTGGTGTGGGGAGAACTTAACTAACAGCTCAGAGTTGTTAAAATCTTATCTAGCTCTGATTTAAAGGAACCCAGGGTTTTAGC
>JAODJW010000048.1:7435946-7458288 GCA_026777045.1 Hyperopisus bebe
TAACCATCCATATTATATTCTTCACCATCATTGTCACTCATCCATGTTTCAGTTATTCCTATAATGTCGTAAGTGTCTGATGAAATTAAAGCCTCTAAATCCTGAATTTTGTTTCTAATACTCCTAGCATTTAAATACAGACCACAAATGGTAGGCCTTTTACAGTGCCCAGTTTTAATATTTATTTGGGCTTTCCGTCTCTCCCCACATAAATTCGTAACTAACCTCCCTGCCCCCCAAGTCCCTAGCTTGAACATTCCTCAACTACTCTACACATATGCCTCCCCGATACACCCTTCCGGCTTGAACATCGTATCCCCGATGCTGTGGGTGCAAGGCAGGGAACAACCCAGGATGGGACACCAACCCATCGCAGGATAAACTCACACACCATTCACTCACACGTGCACACCTATGGGCAATTTGGTAACTCCAATTAAATACTGGACATTGTTTGAGTCAGAAATTTCTCCATAACTGTTGGGGACGGCACAGCGGTGGAGAGGTTAGTACTGTCACCTTGTCCCTCTGGGACCAGGGTTTGAGTCTCTGCCCGGGTTATGAGCGTGTGGAGTTTGTCTGTTTCCTCCAGGTACTCTGGCCATGTCCATTTGTCTGCTTTAAAAAAAACTCCGATATAACCTTCTGCCTCTTCATTTTTTCTGAAAGTGTTGAAGCTCGCTCACCTTGCTATATACTTTTATTGCCTTGTGTAACATGTTGACATTTGGCTGATGCTGCTGATGACACAATATTAAATTCCCCGTCTAATAACACAGTCGAATGGTAAATATCAAACCGTTAACTATTATTGCCTTTCCAAAAATCATATTTGTGTTTTAAAAGCGTGCATATAATTCAGGCTTTTATTAATGAGGTTTTACCATATTGCATTTGAGAATTTGTAGGTAATTTCTTGGTGTTTGTTCACCTCTGTATTCTTAATGATGCTCGAAAATGACCCAGTCATGGGTATTGGATCGGGCCTGTGCCATAGTTCCCCTAAGTCCAGTAATTTTGACTTGACCACTGCCAATCAATAAATCAATACCTAATAAATACCTCATCAAGTTATTAAAGTTAAATAATTAATTAAGTGAATTAATTAATCAAGTGAGCTGGTTGTGAAATTTAATGAATCCATGAAATGACAGCAGCACCCTTGAGGAGAGGTTTGGGGACCGAAGCGACATTAATCTTGCCATGCGACTAGATATCAGCAACTTTTTGGAGAACAGAAGAAATTCTCGTTACTTTTCATGGTGTTACTTTTAATCGAAGGATGTGCGGTAATTAATATGAAGGATCACCTTCGAAGAGGGGCAGCAGGCAGCTGAATCGTGAACAGCGGCACAGACCAGAGCACGGTAAGGAGAATCCTACATCAACGTTAAAAGGGAAATTCCACAGATCTTGGTGCCAGATGGATGCAGATCTGGGTCAATTTAAAAGTAGGGAAGTCTAACTTAATAGTTTAGAGGCCATTTCCTGGGGGGGGGGGTGGCCTCTTTGTCCAATGATCACATTAAAAGGCTGTAACACTGCATATACATTCCTTGGGCTAATGTCCTTTCCATGCTGTATGCCGATTGGATGACAATGTCTATATCCTCACTGCAGATTTTGTCAAATTTGAGTGGATGAAGTCGGAGTTAAAACTAATCCCTGAACACTGTCTAAGCCTCCAGGAAAGAAAGCTGAAGTCAAATCACAGTTTTTCTTTGTCACTGCAAAAAATATAAACAATCCAGAAAAGCAAATGTGTTGTAGTTTTATTTGTGCCTGTTTTTCACATGGAGATTCACAAAACAAGCGCGTGACCCTATATGTTCATAATGCGTCACGTTTATTGCTTATTTTGGCACACATTTCTCACTTGGCACTTATGAATAAATATATTTTTCTTGCACTTTTATTGGGTGCAGCAATTTCCCAGTTGATAATTGAGAAGATGTTGCTTACCCCTACACATACAATGCTTAATATGTTGGTCTTTAAATATAAATATCATTCCCAAAACCATAAATGCTTTTTGAATTAAAACAGTGCCGCTAAAAAACTGTGTGTCTGTTTTATGTATGTATTCACACAACCAGCCTGAATGGAGTCACCACTCTTAGAAGGAAGGTTTCTGATCTTTGTGTTAAAGAGTTACACAAATATCACAGCCAGTGTGGTGACCATTATTTCTTGGTTATTAATATTTATACTGCTTCATATTTTATACATAAGTAAGATTTCAAAAATTCTTGAAAATTGATAGAGTAACTCTAGATTTGAAGAAAAAGAAGAGGAGAGAAAGGAGGAAAGAATTATTAATATTTATAATTCAATCTTACACTTTGCAAATCAAGCTTATTTCATGATGGAAAATCACAGATGGGACCAATGATGTCATTATCTTAACAGGAAAACGAAACAGCAGAAAGGTTTAGCGATGTGTTGCTAACTCTTCCCACAAAAGCAAAGCTTCATTGGCGACACTGACCATGCATGCTGGGATAAAATATTTGGCATATTTATTTCTTTTCACCTGCAGAAAATCGTAGTGAACACATTTCTGTGCCTTAATGTTCAACAGAGCTATGTCATCTTGAGTTTGAGCTCCGGGTAAGATCAGTCTGTGGTAAGACTAAAAAAAAAAAAAAACTGGAATCCAACAAATACTCCCAATGAAAGATACCTGGAAGAACCAGTGTATCCTGGAGCCAGGCTTGGGCGTTGTGTTCGCCAGCGAGTGCCTTGCGACCAAACTACCCACGTCACCCAGCCTAAAATGGCTATATTGAGGACTTTTATGGTAAAATCCCCAACAAAATGAAAGGTTGGAACAGGAGCAGTGACGTTTGAGCAGTAGACAGGAGTGGGAAGACCTAGATGAATAAACCTGGGCAATGGACACTGGAATAAGGTAGAAAATTACCTCACAGTTAAGGAAGGAGCCTCAGGTTTTGTGGCAGATGGAAAGGTATGACCTCTTGATAGGGGGTGGAGGCCATCCTACTCTGAAGCTGCCCGTGGTGAAAGACCTGAGGTCTATGTGCCAAGCTGATGGCTGTGCAGCTGGACTTGACGAAAGGACTGCCTCAATGTGACTGAGAGGAAAATTCCGTTGTTAGTCTGTATGCACTGACCTGCAGTTTTGAGTGCCCACCCTTCTTAGAGAAAGTGGGTGAGGTGGTCAAAATGGCACTGCCCATCAACTCTGTGGTTGAAGTTGATGGTAAGACATTAATACTGGCATGAAGACCAGAAGGATTTTCCTAAATATGCATGGTACCAGACTACCCAGGGCTAAATTTAAACTTCGGAGTTGTGTCGCCTGACTTGCAGGTATTTTGGGTAAAGAGAGAGCCGGACCTATCAACTGTTCAACACTTGATGCCGGATTCAGTGTTTGGGGAGGAGGTCAGATGGACCAGGACTTTGCTCAGGCTGTGTTCAGCTTGGGTAGGGAAGTGCTGACTAGGTCTGGAGATATTGTCCAGTGGTGGAAAGAGCACAGAGGAACACCTTAACCCTGTGGATATGCCCTCTCGCCAGGAGGCAGTGTTAGAAAATTTTGCTGAATCCAAATCTATCCCTGCATTTAAGGTTGCTACGGTGGACGGAGGCTGCACTGGAGAGGCTGCAGGAGCAGGAAAAAATCCACTTGGAAGTATTGAAAGGACTGGATGTTTTCAGTGTTGGATATTATTGAGCTTAGGGGCTCCTAGGTTACCTCTACTGCCCCCCATTCCGCAAAATAATACAGCAATTAAATATAAAACTATGACATATTAGTAGCTATAAAATAATAAAGTTAAAGTTAAAGAAAATGTGACACTGTATCAAATGAGAACAATCACATCAGGAGAACGACAAACTGGCAAGGTCTTATCCAGTGCATGTAAACTGCATCCACAATGTGTAGTCAAGACACATTTAGCAGAGATAGCATAGACCACAAGCTTTACAGAGAGGGGCAAATTCCAATAGAATATAAAACAAGTTTCTATCATTAGAATGTTTTCCTACATGCTTTCTTGGCATAAAATTCATTGATCATAAAATCCGTTTTGCACAGGATCAGACTACGAAACTGCATACCAGAAAATACACAAACATATATAATGACACCCAAAAAGAGATACATTTAGACTTGGTCTCCTCATTCGGTTTTAACCAATCAACCAACTCGCAAACAAATAAACACCCAGCGAAGGATCACTTTAAAAAATAGCAATTAAAAAGTAACTAAAGAGCCAATAGGGGCCCCCTGATCACTCTGGGCCCCTAGACTGCAGCCTAGGCAAGCCTGTCCATTAATCCGCCCCGGATGTTGTTGGGGCAATATGGTTGATATGCCTGTTCAGTGCTTTATGATGGGCAGAAGGACAGTGGTTAGCGCTGTTGCCGCACACGTCTGAGACCAGGGTTCATGTTTCTGTCAAGGCTCTGTGCATGTGGAATCTGTGCATGTGGAATTTGCATGTTCTCCCTGTGTTGTCGTGTTGTGTGACTGTGCCCTGCAATGGGTTGGCGCCCCATCCTGGGTTGTTCCCTGCCTTGCCTTCATAGCCTTTGGGATAGGCTCCAGAACCCCCATAGGACAAATGGCGATGGATGGATGGATGGATGTTGTTATTATGTACTTTATTATTACTGTTCTGACTTACCTACAAATCTGACTTAAAGATGGGCTTAGCGAATGGATCTCATTTGTAACCTTGGGACTGCCAGATTTTCTCCAAAAGCTGAAACACATTTCCAAGTCTTTAGTCATGTAAGGGCTGATCAGGAGCAAACATGGCCTTAGAATGGAGCTGCTTTTTCGTCAAGAGAAGTCAGCTGGTGGTTCGGGTACCTTGGTCGAGGTCCCAAGAAGGTGTTTTTGGAGTGAAGGACAAGGAACATTGAAGAATCTTCATTGAAAGTTTTCTGGTCGGGCCTGTTTGGCATTGCGCCAAGGCAGTGGTTCTCAATCCTGTTCCTGGCGCCCCCCCCTGCCAGAATGTTTTCATTCCAACCCTACCTTAATCAGGCTTATATGGTCCTTAATAGGCTAAGGCTGGTTACAGACCGAACGCGGCATGTGCTGTGCTCGCCGCGGGGCTTCTGCGCAAAGAGTAGGCGTGGTTTTCAAAACTCTCTAGAATCATTTAGAATTTGTCAGACAGTTAGCATAGCATCTTCTGTGATCCAGTCATGGTCGGTGAGATGCTATGCTAACTGTCTGACAGTGTGTTCCATAGAAAGCCCGCAGCCCGAAGGAGGCACCCTGATTCCTGTGGGGCACAGGGACTGATGACGTGTTAAGAAGGCAAAGGCATTAAGGCTCCCCTACACTGGAACTCCGAGTTTGCCATCCAGCTGGTAGAGGGGGTTGTTCTACCCAAGGAGCGGCTCTTATGCACGGGAAACCTTGGCTCAGGGAATATTCTGCCCGCCGAATTATGCAGTTGCTTTTTCATCAAGAAGAAGGTTGGGGGACGATGTCTTTGCATCAACTCCAGAGCCCTGAATGCCATCAGCAAGACGTGCTGCAATCCCCTCATCCCCACAGTCCTGGAATTGCTCTGAACAGTCTGGGTCTTCACAAAATTGGACCTTCAGAGTGCCCTTAACTGCTTAACATCCCCATCTGCTCTGGGGATGAGTGGAAGTTAGCCTTCATGACAACGACCGGTCAGTATGAGTATCTTGTTATGCCTTACGGCTTGCCCAATAGTCCGTCCATCTTCCGGACCTTCATAAGTCCAATTCGTCATCATCTACATCGACAATATCCTCATCTACTCCACTTCCTCGGCACAACATATTCGAGCATGCTCACGAGTTCTTCAGCAGCTCCATGACCATCACCTCTTGGACAAAGGTGAGAAATGTGAGTTCCACTGGTCAGTAATCAGGTTTTTAGGATAGAAGATCCGGCCTGGAGAAGTGGGCATGGATGAGAACAAAGTGAAAGCTGTCTGGGAATGATGCCAGCCTTGGACCATCAAGGACCTGCAGCGTTTCCTGGGTTCATCAGCACTTTATTAGGAGGTTCAGCTCCACCACCACCCTGCTGACCCGTTCCTGCTGGACCTTCCTCCTAATACCTGTAGTACCTGCCTCCATACCTAATACCTCCCTCCAGTCTCATCTGTACAGTGTAGGATTGACTTCCCTGGCTTCTGATTCCCTTTGCACTGTGACCCCAAATTTGCTCCTGCCTGCTGATGCCAGTTCTGTTTACCTGTGCCATGCAATAAAGCCCCGTGCATCGCATTCTGGGTTTCCGAGTTTCTGTTCACAACAAAAACATTAATTTCTGGTAGTAATAAACTGAAGCCCAAATTATAGTTCTAGAAGAGTTGTTCTGAGTTAAAACACTCATTGGCAAGCAGTCTCACTGGGTGCTTTTTAATTAGTAACACCTTTGCAATAACATAAAACACCAAACATTTATGTTTAGTGTCCCTTTGGGAGCCAAAATGGCAAGAATAAAACTGAATGAGTCAGTCAAAATAAAAATTATGACACTTAATAAAAGAAAATGCCTGTGGAAAATATGTGCAGATATGGTAAACACTGCTTGTCAATTGACTTTTGTAATGAAACCAATAAATTTGGACCATTTCTATTAAATTAAGCAAGTGTTCCAAGACTTTGTGAGTGCTGTATATGCTGTCTTATGGAAAAATGATCTCCATCATTGTAAAGCAAGGTAAAAGAGACATCAGCTGGTATGGAGAACTTAGGATTGGCCTAAATAAAAGACACAGGTCAAAAAGGGAGAGTAGGCTACAGTAAGCACTGGACTGTCCACGGGCCCTGAGGAAGAAGAAGGCAGACCAAAGCCCCAGCGGAATCTTGAAAATAAAGCTCAGCAGCCATGGCAGGTGATTAGCGTGTGATTAGTGTGTGATTAGCGTGTGATTAGCCCAGCAAAGGACCGTGCCCTACAAGGTCACGAAAGCACCATCCAATAGCGATGGCAAATGAGTCTCGCAGAGTACACGCGTGTTCATGAGAAGGATTTACTGTGCCGCTAAAACTCAGCACAGGCGTGACGGCCTGCATTTGCACTTTCACAGATAGCCAAGAAGGAGAAGAATGGACTCCTGCCACATTTATCTCCCTCAATAGCACATCAGCAGCCACTGTACAGAAATAACAAAAAGATTAAGTGCCCTTAAGAACAAAGAAACTCTGCAAATCCACCTCATATGGAATCAAGCCTGCAGATTCTCCTAATCAAGGGACACTCTGTTTGACCTGGACTGGCTGATGTTCCCAAACAGGGATCCCTCCTTGAAAAGCAGGAATGTAATTTCACCCTTACAGCCTCCTCTGCAATTCATCCTCTTAATATGAATAGTCATTAATGCATTAAGAATGAGGATTAATAATACATTATCTGGATGGAGGGTAGGAAAAATGATCGCTAAAAATAAAAAGGTACAAAGGTGTTTCAGAAACATCAGGAAGCTTATTAAAGAAGAAGCTATTTTACTAATATAAAAATAGTCATAAGTATGCAAATACTAAGATAACAGTTGTAAGTTTTTTGAATCTGTATACTCACTCAATTAAATTCATGATTAAACTATCATTTTTTCATTAAAACTATACGTTATGGGTGTGTGACTTTGTACTTTACGGAGTTTGTGTCTGTTTCCGGGAGGTTGCTGGTTTGAATCCCATGGTCAGCAGAGTAATGTGTGTGTCACAGGAAAGCAAAGTGGGATATGTGAGATCGAAGGAATTCCTAGGTACCTGTAATTGGCAAAATAGTATCATCAGCATTATTATGGTTACTTTAGGCTTTTCTTAATGACAGCTTGACCCCATTGTACATAATTTTTCTAATATATTTTTTCTCGCGTTCTGAACCTCATATGTCTTTTGCCCAGATTTGTACTCTACAGCGTTCCACCAGTGGTTCTAACTTTTTACGATAAAATAATAAAACGGATTTATCCTAACAAATAATCAAACGAACGGATAAATAAGCAAACACCAAACACAAGAACACGGTGAGGAAAAAGGCATGAGGCTGTGAGAAGGTTGATTGTTGTGTGTTTGTCTTATAATGTAATGTTCAACAAAACAGTAATGTAAAGCAGTGTAACGTACTCATTATAATAAATGGGGAACTACCTGATATAGTATAAATATGTAACTGGTAACTAAATAAGCATAAATAAGTCTGTGTCCAAAATACAGGAGAATAAATTTTGAATGAGGCACATATTATGCATTATTATATAGATATAGGCTCAGAGATGTATGCATACACTACCAGGAGTACTTGTACAAACTGAGATTCTACATTTGCATGATACTCACTTAACATTTACCAAAAACACACTCAATATTCTTTGCTAACAAATACATTTACAGTAAGTCCTCCATTTGAATACCTCTATTAACAAGAAAATGTAATATCTTTGATTCGTTACAGTAAGGTCCTCTAGCATTTACAACAGCAGAGAAAATTTGAGGCATTCTTTG
Organism: Hyperopisus bebe; assembly: GCA_026777045.1. Classification (NCBI taxonomy): domain Eukaryota; kingdom Metazoa; phylum Chordata; class Actinopteri; order Osteoglossiformes; family Mormyridae; genus Hyperopisus; species Hyperopisus bebe. Next base: position 7,444,428 of record JAODJW010000048.1, read on the forward strand.
TACAAGGGACATTGAATGCTGCTGTGTTTCATGGGATGAAACCGTTAACTAGTGCACTTAAAGTTAAAGGATGGCCTAGAATGTGACTCTGCCGTCACCACACAGCAGTTAATAGGGTGTCAGACATGCACTGTTACATACTCTATCCATGTTATAAATCTGAATTATATTTTCATTTTTAGTTGTTCACTCGACTTTCCAATGTTTCAGAAGAATAAAAAATCTGCAGTTTACGAAATAAATGGAAAAGCCATAAAAACGTGCGGCATGCAAAACACTGCCCGTGGCATACATCGGTTTTTACCAGGCACAGTATTAAGAATTAAATGAGATCAACCCCCAGCTTCCATCATAGGAATGATTGAAAGTTTATTTGGACTAGTGTTAGCTCTAGCAGAAGAAGACCAAGCTGAGTTCAGAGACCTATTATGCGTTATTACATAAATTTGAGTGAATAAATTTACCACCGTGAAACCCATAATATTTGTACACTTCACTCCATCTTCTGGCGTTGCGGGCACGTTTTATTTAGGAAAGAAATTCAGGGGCCCGTATATACTATTGCTGGATCTGTTAGTTTTTACTGTCGCAGAAAATTTTGGTCATACTGCGAAAAGAGAAATAGAAATATTCAAACATATGAAAAATATAAATAATGTAAATGATGTTTTCGAACATGGACATTAAAACATACAATGTAAGTCACTCACATTTTTACTTCCCATCCCTAAGGTTTCTGTATGTAACACGTCTTCTTGTGAATTCATTCAGGGTTTGAATCAGAAGATTGCTGTCTCTAACAGCCAGCTACCCTCCCCACAATAATAGCTAATGTGTGAAGGTGCAACACGTCATCATAAGCAGCCTCAGAGAATTACCCGCTTGCCTGCAAGCCGCAAAATAAAGAGGCACTGGGACTATTTCCCTGCAGCGAGGGGGTGGGGGGGGGTCAGAGAGCTTAGACACTTTCGGATAAACTTGGTGGAGGATGATCTATAGCGTTTGCTGCTTCAGTCATGGGATATGAAGGTCATTATATAATCTAGTGTTTCCTAGCTTGGTCCTTAGAGACCCACAGACGGTCCACGTTTTTGTTCCCTCCCAGTTCCCTGCCAGACAGTCCACATTTACCGGGAGCAGGGAGGGAACAAAAACGTGGACCGTCTGACCGGATTAGGAAACACTGACGTAATCTGTGACAGCCATTGAGAATCAGGTACTTGGGAAGAAGATACTAATAAGTGAAATACCCTAAACATAGGCATTTTCACTCAACAATTTTTGTACTGCAGTTTTAACTTAATTTAAACATTTTTCCAGCCAAGATGTATCTTTTACAGAACTTTCTGGCACTTTTAGGGCCACATTTCCTATTCACTCATCTCCAGGTGTATACAGTACATTTAGATAAATTAAAATAAATATAGATGCATATGAGTAATGAATGAAATGTGGTGGCTGCACCGTTTAGCATCTTTACTTTTAGTTCCTGTTTATTTTCTTTCTTTTTTGGGTGAGTTTTGCAGCCTGTATATTCCTGCTTTTGCTTTTTAATTAATTTACGCTCGGGGTCAAAATGGCCAGAAGCGCGATGAGGCCCTCAAAGCTTATGTAAGGCTTACGACTGACAGAGGTGGTTTGTCTGGAAGCGCACACCCCCCCGCAGGTGCGCCGTGTCGAGGCCCCCGCTTAACACAGTCACTGTGACTCATACTTAGCAGGTAATAGCTAATTGGAGTTGAGGAGGAGAATAGGTGAGTGACTGTGAACAGATGAGAAGAAACGTTCCTCTCCATTGACGTAGAAAGGATCATGAAAACATGTACAGCTGTCGCTGTGCGCGCACAGAGCATGAGAGACTCAAGGTAAACGTGAGATTTGCATTTCTCACTAGACACACAGCCTCTCGGCACCGCTTTTATAAATAGGCTTATTAGTGCTAACAGCCAACAATTGATCAAGCAGAGCGTCTCTCTGCAGAGTTTCCTCTCGTTCCTGGTATCACGTCTGCCCCTGTGGAGACAGCAGTTTCCTTGCAGATATAGTGTGTTTGTGTGTGTCTGTGTGTGTGTGTGCATCTGTGTTTATGTGTCTGTCTGTCTGTCTGTGTTTCTGTGTGTTTCTGTGTGCGTCTGTGTTTATGTGTCTGTCTGTGTTTCTGTGTGCGCCTGTGTGTGTTTATCTGTGTGCGTGTCTGTGTGCGCCTGTCTGTGTGTGTGTGTGTGTCTGTGGGATTCAATTTCATGCTGCCTTTTTCTTCTTTGCTCAGAGATTTTTTATCCAAAGAAACAGATTTGCAAACCATGCTGCCGCATATAGTAATAGCAATAAAACATTCATTTCAAATTATTAAATCTTGGTTATTTTTTGCCTCTTTTTAAAGGTACAAAAATCCTGTGGGAGATTTCGAAACACAGACAAATCCACGTAACCTCTTGCACTCTTTCTAAAATGCGACATGCTAATAGAGTGTAACTCCCAGACGACCGCGTCCACGCAGTTAGCAGAGCATATGTCTGCAAAATACCTGCACATCACACCGTGACACGTAAATGCAGTTCATCCTGGAAGTTAATGCTTCAAGACAGCTGGTTTAAGTTTGACATCTCACAGACAGAAAAATCCCTAGAGATATGACACTTTATATATTCACTTACAACTCATTTAACTACTGCTAGTGCTATTCAGGAGGATGTCAAATTAGCGGAACAAAGATTCCCTGACATAAATTGTGTTTCGTTTGGGAGGAAGTGAGTTAATTCCAAATTTGGCGCGATGCATTGTCAATGCCCAATCAAAAACCTTAAAATGAGACTCCAATATTTATCAAAGGATAAACATAGGAATTTTAGGAACAAACCATAGGAACAAACTGACACCTCAATAGGAACAACCACTACTGTGGTTTCAGAATCATGTACAAAGGAAGCATTTCTCCATTCATTTGAGGGCTATTTTTCAACTCTCCACCAAGAAATGATGCTATTTTCTTTAGAGTATAATCCCACAATCTTTTCAAAGCGTGTGTTATTTTGGCTGACCTACCCTCCTCAGAGATCTCCCGGAATAATTGCTTTCATGTTCTGACCAGTGCTGTCAACAACGAGATGTTATTTTTGCAAGGAATAAGAATATAAACTGCAAGTGCATTTCAAATGAAAAACAGTTTTAAAGAGCCGTAGATACCATTACCCTTCATAAGCAATACATCAGACAGCACCAATGGATAATCACTGTGCAAGAATTCATGAATTCTGAGGCTAATAACTATGTATTTCTAAATAACATGTTATGTAAAGTGCTTTTGTTAACAATGTGACACCTTTTTAAGTAACATATAACCATTTCCAATTTTACATGGCTTACAAAGGTGCTTGCCATGTATGAATATGTATAATTACAATACAATACATTTATTTTTTATATAACAAAGTTGTCCCAAAGCGCTTTACAGGGTTGTGTTGTAATATATAAAACATCATTAGAGAGAGACACAGAATGGGGGAAAGGAAGGAAAGAAACTGAATAAAGAAAGCCAGAAGACAACGGAGGAGAGGAACTCCCAAGTAGGGAGGGAAAAAAAAACCTCTGGGGGTCAAAGGTCAACAGGCTGCCCCCCCCCCCCCCTTCCCGGGCTATTAACACTGAAAACAGTTCATTAATGTGACAATAAGTTCAACTTCAGTTTTATTATCATAGTAGTTATAAGGATGGACAAACTCTAAGGAAGAATACGTGACTTGATGTATGTATCACACAAATATTTCTATTTGTTTTCCTTTTTTAGTTCCTGCCCATGTGTTTTTAGAGGAGCATGTTTTCGAGGGTAATTTATTGAGTGATGCGCCGAGGAAAATGATGACAGTCTGGATCTGTATATGGGATGTGACTGGTCTGGTGGTTGAAGGCTAAGATGAGTTAATAAAGAAGTTCAGGTCATGATGACTGGAGTTAATGCTATCTGCTATCCATAGCCAATACTGAGTTATGCTTTACATTAACTGCACCTTCATAATGCCTTTATAATACATTCACAGAACATTCACAAGCAGCATGTAAGTTTATTGTAATATCGTAACATACATTATAATATACATTAACAACAAACATCAAAGGATAAAAACAAACACTTTAATCCGATAATGTTTGTTGTTAATGTATATTAAATCTGTTAAGGCGTGTTAGGATGTTAAGGTATACTTACATGCTGCTTATGAATGTTCTATGAATGCATTATGTAGGTGCTATCAAATGTTCTACAAATGCATTATAAATGCATTATGAAGGTACAGTCAATGTAAAGTATTACCCAATAGTATCAGCTACATTAAGTAAGCCAATGCTTTAATACTACTAATACTACTAATGTACAACCTCTGGGTAAAGCACAGCTGCTAGGATTGAGAAGTATAGTCTTGGATTAGCTGGGACAAAGCTTAAATCAAATTCACCATTCTGAATGGAATGAACCAAGCCTTTGTTCCGTAACAACAAACAATACGGTACAGTAAAACATAACTAAGGCAGACGAGCCTGTGTATCAGTACGTGAGGTTGGGAAGAGAGACTTCAAGACTGATAAATGACCTCCTCTAAAGGCCTTTATTTATACAAGAAAGCGTCGCGGCCGAGAGAGTTCATGACAGGCTGTGGGGGGTGACCTCAGTGTCACTGGCCGCTTGTTGTGATCATCACCTCCTGCTGGCCTCATTGTAGCAGGTAACCTACCACATGGACTCAGAAGCAGCCCGTGCAGATAGAGGAAGCCAGGCAGGAGGGAGGTGGGTGTTGCAAAAGACTGAAGGGACGTTGCTATGGTGTTTAAGAGAATTAACACTCGGTTTGTATTGCGGGCCCTAGGAAGCAGGATGTTCCGGTTACACTGCTCTCTGGCTAATAACGGCAAATGGGCTCTGGGCAGCTTCCACTCCGCTACACGAAACCAGCTCCATCTCCCCATCCACCACATGTCATGTGAGCTTGGGCTGAAACGGGCCTTTTCACCCGAGGTTGTGTTGATAACTGAGAGCTTCATGGAGCAAGAAGCCGAGCCCAGCGCTGCGCTAAAATGTGCAATTCAGCACTTAGCTTTTGTTGCATTCGGGTTTTTTTTTGTACATGAATTGCAGCATTTTCTATCTTCATCCCATCTGTTTCATATCAGTAACTGTATTTCATCTATCCATCTTCCAGCCACTTATCCTGGTGTGGGTCACAGGGGAGCTGAACCCAATCTGCCAGCAGAGGCAGGGATACACCCCAGACATGATCTCTGCACCGGGTAATTCAGAGAGGTGGGATTCAAACCCACAAGCATACCGGTGGGAGGTAATACTGAACCACCATGCTGCACGTTGCTGGTTTTCATTGAAAGATTGTTAAGATTCTTCTTAATGAGTTAGTATCATTCTCTGGGTGTTATACTGGACTGCATCATTGCAGGCCTGACCATGCCCAGATCCACCTGGACTGAGATGCCGGACCCAGGGTATTGAACCACTGCAATTCATCCCCAGAAATTGGTCAATTAGTTTCCCAATTTAAACCCAGCACTTACCAAATCCTGTGCAAAGCATTCAGAGACTGCAGCATGCTGGGTGCTTCCCACGTTTCATCGATCTCCGTGTCTGACCAGTGATTTTGAGTTCCTGGACTCCTGGACTTGTTGGATTTGGTTACGTCGCCGATTGCCTCCTCATTATCAGCTTGTTTCACTCCTCCGCCTCTCTGTATTCAGCCATGCCTGTTCGCAACTACGATTCGAGCCTCCAGACTAGGCATCAATTCACCCTGCGATTGGATCCCATCAGTTCAGCATTTACCGCAATAACATACCTGCCGATATTTAGGTTTGATAAATGTGGGAGTGGGGGGTTGGACAAGCAAACAAACAAATGCATAAATAAAAACAAAGAAACAAATACATAGGCAGGAAAAACATATAAATAAGGATAAGTCAGTAAGCTCACTGATAGATAGATAGATAGATAGATAGATAGATAGATAGATAGATAGATAGATAGATAGATAGATAACTAGCTTTATTTATATTCCTTTTTCTATTTCGGCATAAAGTTAGCTAGCTTCATTCAGCCAGCTAAGTTGTGGGTTCTCATGTCATGGTGATAGATCAATTGTAATTGTATGTAGTGTGTGGATTGTGTTTCATAGATGATCTGACGAGATGGGTAACGTCAGTCAATGGTGATGCGCGTATGTCGATTATTCATAATGTTGAGCGTCATGCAAATTTCGGGAGATTTCTGGGAGGAAAGAACAATGGGGGGGGGGGGGGGGCGGGGGATGGCTTGAAAAAACAGGAGAAACCTGGGAAAATTGGGAGAGCTGGCAGGTATACTTAAGAGTAACCGATATTACCAAGAAAGAGCAAGAACTGAACCCGATTTGCAGCTGACAGACATACATGAAGATGCTTATTAACATTCGATTAATATCGTGAAGAGGCCTGAGTTCTACTATCCTCATAATAATAACAGTATAGTGCTTATATCCTACTGGAGGTAGCTGTGGTATCCTCCAAATTCGAAAAGTGTGGGGAATTTCAAGCTCAATTTGCTTTTGTGCCACGAGGTTTGACTTTGAGCAAGATTGGTTTTAACATCCCTATATAGGTAAAGGATGAGCCTGTCTCTTATTTCTCCGCGACCTCTGCTTTGCGCACAGCCTGTGGGCACAGTGGTGTTTGGGTAGATGGGGTCTCCGTAGCTGGCTTTTCCGCTGCTGTTGGTTCAGGTCACTCCCAGAGAGAGATGATGCAGGTCGAGGCCACTGCTGATATTGTAACTGGCTTATATTGACCTGGGTCCAACCCAGCACTGTGTTCCTGCTCACCCACACCCACTGGCTACTGGTGTCACTGCAAGGGACAAACTAGCCCCCGTTTAACCGCTGCAAACAGAACTTTTATATAATATCTAAACATCACTAAAATATGAAGAGAAATGTACATCACCGATCAACACTATCAAGGTGTGTTATATTAAACCATAAGAAAGTAGTTATGGCGATTCAAAAATCTAAAAGCATATAATGTTATGCAGCTTGAAGATATACACAGTGTATGAATAAAGCACAATGAACTTATAAATCCTGGTTTATAATGGGTTTAGAAAAGGAAACTATATAACTTTATTGGACAGACCTTTAACATAGCTACATATTGCACTTAAACAAACATATTATCTTTTTAAAGTGTTTACTTTACTTTTAATTGGACAGTCATTGTCCTCAATGTACCTCCATGGAACAATTTGTTGCCCTGGCTGCATTCTGGCTTGGAAACTCTATCAACAAGCCAAAGCTGTCTATAAATCAAGCCAGGGAGAATTCGGTTAACAATGTTGTCAACGATTGAAAGGTTTCAACTAGCAATGTACGATCCAATTGATCTTTTAAATGCAAGCAGCACTTCCCTATTCCCGCCCTTCTGCCGGATAATTATCTCATTGGCCAAAAATATTCTCCCAACCATCCCTGCTCTCCATCTTCGATTCACTTCCCAATGACACAGACAGAGTCTTGCTTCGAGTTCAAACCACAGTGCATAAAAGCATGGATTAAGTATGTATCAACAGGAGGAAGCCGCTATGTCAATAGTAATGCAGCTCTCACCCTTTGCATAGTAGCAAACACAGGCACAGGGACCATAACCCAGACAAAGGTAGGTGGAGAGATCAATGCAGGGATCATGAGGTTCAAGCGTGCAGCACGCAACAAAAGAAAGACAAATGTAATCAGGTTGTTGTGGACTGAGTGTTGTGTTGAGGCCATTTTCTGCAAAGAAGTATCTCAGAACAATCCTTTCATTTCAGCTTTTTTAAAAAATGCGCTATAATGTATGCATGTATGATTCTACCTGCAGTGTTAGCATAGCATATTGATTAAGGCATGCATGCAAATGTGATGCACCCACGCAATTGCCCCAACAAAAAATAAGATTTACACTGCGCAACAGAAAGATTATACACTTGCTCTTTAACCAGCCACTCCATATGCACAGAGGATTAACCCATTGCTATACGTTCCTAGCAATAGTGAGTGTTACCGTGAGACTCGTCACCGTTATGCACACCATGGAAACAACAGGCAGCCCAAAATACACTCACTACTGACACTCCGTGAAATAAAATCAGGGTTAAAATGCATTTGTACCATGCTGACATGTGACTTTGCTTACACAGAATATTATGTTTCCTAGCAACCAAAAGGAACATTACTTGTCAATGGTGTTTGTTTAACCAAAATGTTAGGAAACATAAGAATGGGTTGGAAACAGGTATTCAATTTAAAAAAATCATTCTTTATAGTTGCACATAACAATCAGCCCATTGAAGTGGTAAAGTGTTATGTTTAAATTAGGGAAGTAAATTTCATCGGTCTGAACAGGCATTCCAACATAAATAGAATTTTATTGTTTTCAGTTTTTGTATTAGCACCTTTTAGTAATAAGTATGTAGTGTTAAGTTTAGTTCCAATGTTCTTGTTCTATGTAAAATTGGCAGGTTCCTTTCTGTGAAGAACCAGCACCACCTGCATTGTATCTCATGCTACATGCAGGTGGGAAACTGCCAAGCTGTTAAATATTGATTATGGGATGGATATGGCTAAAAGCTTCTGAGGCTCCTGACTGAACCGCTGCTACTTTATGAACGGAATGAAATTCACCAAATAGCCTGTGGATCAACCACCATTTTGTCAGTGTTGTACACAGACAGCAGTTATGGGAAAACACATAACTCAATAACAAATGATAAAGTGAGGTAGCTTTTCAGGACTGTACTACTGTGCATTGAACTTCCCAGTCCGGCTTTTACTTGCAGTTTCTATGGGGTTTAAATAAGTCCATTTAGAGGTCAGAGCAGAGTTGGAAACTTGTATTTTCTGTTAGTTCTAATCAGAGATCACAAAGATACCCGTAGCTTTTTAGTGAAAATACAATATGTATTGAACTGGCACCTCAGTAGTATTGACGTCTGGTATTGGCATTTTGTCCTTAGGTTAGCTAAAAAGATAATTAAAGAGAATGTTAATGTTAAAGAAATTGTTAAACAGAATAAATAACATTATAGAATGGTTAAAATGCTAAAGCATTAGATTTTAATTATATAAATATTCTCCCGCTGTTAATTTTTATTATTTATATTTAATGGTCAAAAATTCCAGTGGTATCACTTACCATGTTAATTAATGCCAGCTCATTCAACTATTAAGTTATACTGGGAGGTAAGACATTATACATAGATCAGGAGATAAATTATACTACTATATATAACTATATTTAAAAATTAATTTTCTGCAGGAAGAGAGTAAATTAATGATTTAAGCAAGTGGTAGAAACATTAAATCTTTACATTCAGCCACAGAAAACAGTAATTTTGTCGTAAATATTTTTAGCTAAGCAAATGTCAGAAGTGCAAGAATATAAGGAAACAGATAAACAGCTGAAATTGCCAGTTTTATGTGTGACTGAAGGTTGGAGGTGCCACTGTACAAAGTCCCTTTTAATTTCCCTTTTCCGAGGTCAAGGGTGAAAGGCAGATGTCCATTTTTTGAGCAAATGAGACGTGGGGGGTCATCTGCAGTATAAAAGGTGAGCTGACTGCTTAGGAGCAAACACGGTTTACCTGTCAAGCCTTATTTAAACAACACATGCTTTTTTTTAGGTGTTTACATGTGTGGTAAACAGTCAGGCAGCTGGGGCTTTGCAGAACCTGGTGGCAACCCGGAACGGTGATTAAATGATATTTGGTGTCATAGAATGTAACAGTGTACAACAGAATAAGAACCACAGAAATCTGCTCATTCTAGGTTTTCTAGGACATTCTTTCTGATGGAAAGTGACACCATTTTTTTTGTTGAGTGGCATGACTTTAGAATAGAGTCACAGTGTTTTTATTTTTTTCCCTGATCCTTGCTGTGTGATGTTTCGGCTTAATGGTGAAAGAGCACAGGAGCTGATGAGAGACGTCAGCTGACAAATCCACAGATATTCATTCATTTCTACGCTCGTCACAGAGCTGTTCAGCAGAGGGAACGAGAGGCCGGTCACGTAGTCGCCAGGACAGACGACACCCTGCTGAGACTCCTCGAAAGAACAAGGCTGTTTCTCCCATATTGGATGTTTATCAGCATGCCACTGATGAGGCAAATGAACAGTAGGACTTAGTACTTAATCATGTTGGTAACACTTTTCTTGAAGCTGCCATTTATTAGGCATTATAAATACCTTCATAATACATTGTAATGGTCAACATAAGAATTATTAAGACATTATTGCATCTTCTATTAACAGTCTTAAGGCATTATAGTGCTGATTATATTCTCCAAAGAAGTCCTAATCTGTAATGCACTATAGATACCTTCATAATTCATTATAATGGTAAGTATAAGAATTAAAGGTTGCTTTGTATTGCATTATGAAGTGCATTTTAAATGAGAGCTTCATAAAGCATTCATAATGCATAATAAACCGGAGTATAATATATTCATTTTTATTAATATTTATAGCCATGTTTATAATGCTTTCTGAATGTGTTATCAATGTGTTCATACTGTAGATTCTTCTAGACATGACATTCATAGAAAGTGTTATCTGTCATGTTCTGTCCAGCATGTCCACCTGATCCTCCTGTCTCCTACCTACCGCGGCCCTTACAAGCCATGCCTGTTACTTGTTTGTCTTACCACAAGTTCCTAACCCTTGTGTTAATCACTCCCAGCTACCTCTCATGAACTCCCTCATTAGTCTCATATATTCGTGCTTCCCAGTCCTGTGCTCCCCAGTCCACTCATTTACCTTCCGTTGTGTTGCCTGTGGCATTTCTTGTTCCACTCCTCCTGTTTTGATCCCTCACAATCTTGTTTATTTACAATTTAAGTCCAGTGATCTCAATAAAACCCCTTTTGTCACAACACCTTCACCCCTCATGTTGTGACAGAATGACTGGACTCAGGAAGAAACTTTGCGACTATGACACCAGCCCCAGCTTCCAGGCTTCCCTACACCCTGCAAACTGGATTCCACATGTTCCTCAGATCTGAGGACTAGCAAGGTCTCGAGAGCCAAGGAATCCGCCAGAGCCACCCTGCCCGCAAACAGTGGACTTCTTCGTCCTCCTGGACCAACACCTGACGTGCAACTGCAACCCCACGGTGTGGAAGGTACTTGAGGCAAGTGGCACTCTTCCTGCGGGCAGGGGTGATATTAGCAAGGCTCTCCGTGGATGCAGACCCTCAAGAGGTGGAGGAGGTACGGTGTTGTATACAGGAAATGGAGCGACTCCTCCCACAGCTTGCCACAGATTTGCCTGCTAGCTCCCTGCAGCTTGCTGCAGATTCACCTGCTGGCTCACCCCAGCTTGCCACAGATCCTTCCACCAACTCCTTTCAGCTCGCCACTATTCCACCAGCTAGTTCATGTCACAGGAGGAGGAGGTGGTAGAATTAGCTGTGCCTGTGGATATCGCCCTGCCTGACCCAGTGCTTCCAGAGTCTTGCCCAGGAGAGGTTACCACCATACCTTTAGCACCCAGCCCAGGAGAGAATGCTGATGTGCCTCCAGTACTTGGCCCTGAAGAGGTCACCATACCTCCAGCCTAGGTGGGGTAGCTGCCACACCTCCAGAGCCTGGCCCAATGGGGGCCACCGCTCTCCCCCTTTCCCAAGGTCTGACCCAAGAAGGGCCACACTCGTCCCCTATATCGACTGGGAGAAGAGACTGACTGATGAGAAGAGATACCCAACCTGTCCAATGTGCCTCCAGAAAATCAGGATATGGAGAGAGTGTTCAATAAGTCCCGTGCTTCTCATCTGCCGCATCATCTTTTCCACTGTTCAGGTACCAGCCCCCCTAGGGCGTGCTTATATTCTCTCTGTGTGCCTGAGGAATACATAGGGGAGGCCCTGGTCATAGGTATCATCTAACCTTCTTCTTTTCCAGCGGGCACAAGATTTTTCTTTGTTAAAAATAAGGACAGGTTGCTCCACTCTGGAATAGATAATAGGGATCTAAATCAGTGTTTCCCAACCCAGTCCTCAGGGAACCCTGCATGGGAGCTGAGAGGAACGTGGACTGTCCAGGGTTCCCCCAGGACTGGACTGGGAAACATTGATCTAAATCAAATCACGATCAAGACCCGTTATCCTCTACCTTTGTTCTCATCGTTGCTTGACCAGTTACAGGGAGCTACAATCTTTACCAAGCTCCATCTTCGAAACACCTACCATTTGGTCTGGATCCCGGAAGGTGACGAATGGAAGATCGCCTTCAACACACCCACAAGACACTTTGAGTATTTTGTGATGCCCTTTGGCCCAACAAACACTTCTGCGGTGCTCCAGAACTTGGTTACCAATGTTCTACTAGACCTGCTCAACAGATTCATATTTGTTTATAGTGATGACATCTTGATTTTTTTCACGAAATGAACAGGACCACGTGCAACATGTTCACAAGGTACTCCAGAGGCTCCTTCTGAAGAAGCTGTAGGTTAAGGCAGAGAGTTTTCACTGACTGGCCAGTACCCAGGTTACGGAAGGACCTGCAACACTTCTTGAGGTTTGCAAACTTCCACCGATGTTTTATGTAGGGAAATAGCATGGTTGCTGCCACACTAACTGCTCTCACCTCTTCTGTGGTCACCTTTCAAAGGAACCTGGAGGCTCAAGATTCACTTCACTACCACACCCATTTTGCAACTACCTGACCCCTCAAAAGAGTTCATCGTCAAAGTTGACGCCTCCGGGATGGGGGTGGGAGCAGTCCTGTCCCAACGTTCAATGACAGATGGCAAGATCCACCCGTGCACCTTATTTTCCCAAAAACGTCGGGCAGAGAAGAACTATGACGTTAGAGACTGGGAATTGTTTGTGGTTAAGCTGGCTTTAGAAGAATGGTGTCATTAGCTGTAGGGCACAAAGGAGCCATTTTGGTTCTCTGATCGTAAGAACCTTAAATACCTATGGTCCCCTAAATGCTTGAATGTTCGACAAGCTAGATGGTTGCTATTTTTTGCTCAGTTTAATTGTGTTTTTTTCAGACCCAGGGGTAAGAGTCACAAACTATACGTGTTGTCTCTGTTCGAAGAGGAGGAGAGTCAGGAGGACCCAAACCCCATTTGGGACCACCCACTGCTTTTTTGTCATCTGCCTGGGGGAAACATCTGGGGGAGGGTACTGTACTGTCATGGACCCCCCCAGAAGTTTCCCACTTCCCACTTGCATCACTACAGCCATGCCACCTGGGGAATCCCTGTCATTCGGATACACCTGACTGGGGGAAACTGGCATCTTCATGGTTGCCCAGTTGGCTCCACGCCCTTCCTAGCAGCTCCACATCTCCAACGAATCAGTTGCCTATATGGGGAGGTCAGGCTCACCTGCTTGTTGCGAGATCTTCATGGTGTTACCTGAGTTCAAGCATTTTCTTCTGAGTCTGCTTCTCTGTGTTCCGACCTCTGCTTTGTTCCTTAGACCCCAAGACCTACCTAGCCTGTCAAAGCCTGACGCTGATCTCATGACCCTTGCCCATTCCCAGGATTCTGATTGTCACCACCACCCCTCTATGACCGACGCCAATCACCCGTCCCCTACAACGGCTTCCACTGTCATAATTTTTATAAAATTTCTATGGGAAAAACCTCCTGCTTTACGAATTCTCAATAAATGAGCAATAATTTGGAACAAATTAGCGATAAATTAATTATAAAATCAAGAACTACCTGGAAATGCATATTATAACAGGGTTTCTCAACCCAGTCCTCGGGAACCACCAGACGGTCCACGTTTTTGATCTCTCCCAATTCCCTGGCAATTGGGAGTGAGCAAAAATGTGGACCGTCTGG
>JAODJW010000048.1:7467124-7482778 GCA_026777045.1 Hyperopisus bebe
AATACTTCCGACAATGGACGTTTTGAAAAGAAGACAGATTACGGATTTAGCCAGCGTTTTTTTCATGATTCTACATTTCAGCGAGATATAAACTGAAATAGATGCGATGTCGTCGACGACATACTCGGCCCCAGAGGGTTAAAGGTTGTACCGGTGCTTGTACACTATGAGGAGAAGACCCTTGACACCTACAGTATGCGATCCTTGAAGATGGGTCTGAGAGGACTATGCTGTTAATACCAGCAGCTCAGTTCCTCGGTATAAAGGGAACCCCTGAAGCTCTCCTCCTACGCACGGTCCGTCAGGTACTCCATGGCCACACTCTTTCATTTTACATCTCCTCAGACCCGCCATAAGATAGAAGGTGCCTTTACAGCAGACCGCCTTAGTTTAGCTCAGTACACATATCCCATTGACAGCCTTCAGAGAAAGTTCACACAACTGCGTGGCGTTCCTTTACCTGCCTCATTATTGGCTCTGACTAGCCACATTTAATAACACTTGTGGAACCCGTAAGACTTGACTCACTTGGGAGTCCAGCAGCAGTCTGCACCCAGCTGGGGTGGACCCTTCAAGGCCCCATCCAGCTCACTGAGTGTCTGTTCACTTCTATCCCGTCACTGATGGATGAACTGTATGCATTCAACGGCTCTGGCAAGTAGACACTCTACCTCGCCAATGAGATGAAGAGGTGACTAGTTTGAAGCAGGATAGGCAGGCAGTCGCTTTACTTGAAGCCAAGACTGTCCGCACTGAGGTGGATGGGATTTTCAGATATGCATACAATTATTACAGCCACCTAAGGAGTCAGTCATGCCAGTGCTGCATAGCATGGAGAGATGTCTCCTTAAAGACCCCAAGCAAGCGGATGCCTACAAAATTGAAATGAAGAAGCTCATTGAAGCAGGTGTAGTGAAGGAAGTCAGTGAGGAGAGCTCTTCTAAAGAAAGCTGGTACATCCCTCACCACCTTGTAACCCACAATGGGAAACATTGCCTGGTCTTCAACTGCTTCCACCAATACCAGGGACAGACTTTGAACCAGTACCTCTTGCCTGGCCTGACCCTTGGTGCCTCCTTGCTGGGAGTCCTTGTGAGGTTTTGCGACCATCCCATAGCGGTCAGTGGGGACATCAAAGGGATGTTCCAACAGGTATGCCTCCTTCCTGATGATTGTTCCCTACTAAGGTTCCTGTGGCATGACTTGAAGGTCAGTGAGCCCTCAAGAACCTTTTAGTGGCAGGTCTTGCCATTCGGCACCACCTGCAGCCCCTGCTGTGCAATTTATGCCCTGCAGCATCACGTTGCTGATCACGCACAGCCTGATGACGACCTGAGATTCTCGGTAGAGAACTGCTTCTACTTCGACAACTGCTTGCAGAGCGTGCGCACAACAAGTGAAGCCAAGCTGCTGGTAGGTCTGCTCAGGGATCTGCTGGGCTCAGCAGGCTTTCAGTTCTGTCGGTGGGCAAGCAATGACACCAACGTCCTGAGCCACTTACCTCAAGAAAGTCTGGAACTGTGGCTAGCCCAGGATAAGTCCGACCCACTGGAATCAACCCTTAGCCTCAGCTGGATTTGGCAGACCGACACTTTGGGCTATAGACATAGGCCTGTGGTGTATGATGCCCCAACCTTGCGGAACATTTACAGAGTTTTTGCTACTCGGTATGATCCCCTGGGCTACCTGTTGCCTTACTCTACCCGGGCTAAGCTCATCATTCAGTAATTGTGGGTTAAACAGCGCAATAGGGATGATTCCAACCTGCCCTTTGAACTCCTGCAAGCCTGGTCCAGCTGGGAAGCTGAGCTTAAGCATTTGCCTTACATTACATTCCCCTGCCCTTATGTGCCAGCTGATGTCAGCCAAGAGGGTGCCACACCTTTAAGGTGCACATCTTTGTAAACGCCTCATAGCAACCTTATGGGGACATAGCTTATATGAGGACTGAGGGTGCCAATCACCACATACACCTGTCCTTCATCCTCCCCCATTCACAAGTAGCACCAAAACGTCAACATTCAATCCCACGTCTATAGCTCTGTGCTGCTCTGGTAGCGGCACAGATAGCTCATGTCCTTGAGAGAGAGCTCACCTTGCAAGTGTCTCGTACAGTATTATGGTCAGACTCCACTACAGTACTAACCTGGTTAAACTCCCAGTCTTGTTGTTATAAAGTCTTCGTCGGGGCAAGAGTAGCGGAGATACAAGAGCTAACTGGGAATTGCACTTGGCGCTATGTAGACTCAATGAATAACCCTGCTGACGATTTGACCAGGGGCAAGTCCCTTGAGGCCCTAGCAACACCAACCTGATGGTCACTAGGACCTCCATTCCTGCTCCAGAGCCCTGACACCTGGTCCGAGCAACCTCGCGCAGAGCTACCTGAGGACAAGACAGCTCCGGAAGTCTGTGTTCTGTGGGGTGTCTATCACCTCACCCACGACTAAGGCCCAGGAAGATAAAGTGTATAGCACCTGGCAAGAACTCATGGATGCTATGGCTCAAGAACTCCAACAGAACCCTCTTAGCCCTTCTCCCAGTGCTGAAGAATATCACCAAGCTGAGATGATCATCCTTCAGCGAGCTCTGCAGCAGTTGTTCCCAGAGGACTATAAACTACTCACAGCCGGGAAACCAGTCCTACCTGGGAGTCGCTTAGCTGCTTTAGTTCCTGATATGGAAAAGCCCATGGTCCTCATAAGAGTCGGTGGGTGACTCAGACGGTTGTAATGGCAAAGTGATGTATCTTTACATCTCGTTGTCCTGGATGCCTCATCCTGTTACACACCTACCAAAAGTAGGATGCTGACCTGCATCATCCTGGTCCTGAGCGGGTCTTCACAGAGTTACGGAGGTCATACTGGGTAATATACGGGCGAGAGGCTATCCGAAGGCACCAGCGTATCTGTCCTGAATGTCAGCGCTGGAGAGCTCAGCCTTCTGTCCCTGACTGTGTTTCTGACCATCATTCTGACCAATACACCACCTTGATTACTGCCATAAACCTAAAAGAACCAGAACACCTTAATACCTCACCAACATAAACCGTCAAATCCAATCTGAGAAAAATATCAGGACTGAACAACAACTCACTTTATCGGTAGATAATCAGACAAAATGCTCCCAAACATCTGATGATCATCTCTCACCACAGCCAGAGCCAGTTTCACAAGCCATAGTGAATGTTCACAAAATGTCACAAAGTGTCATAAAGCCTCACAATAATAACCCAAAAATGGTTCAGCTGGGTTCTATAACACTCTCGGATGCATTCGCAGGGTTTGATTCACCTGAATCCTTAGAATACTTTGGACATCATCTATGAATCAGTGTGAACCAAGCTGCGGCTCAGTGTTTCGGGACACTGAGCCTACCCCTTGTGATTTGAACCCCACCACCCTGAGGCTGGCCAGTATCCAAGACCTTAAGACTGAACTGACCAGGCCCAAAAAGTACTAGCAAATATAAAACCTGAATCCGACCCGAACCCAAAATTGTGAAAGGGGGTGGAGGATGGGTGTTGGGGGTGTTATGGAAAGCATAAATGAGCAAAGGACCCAGCAAGTACAAAAAACGGAGTACAAAAAAACTGACCTGAGCCTGAAATTGAACGTAAAACACTGACCTGAACTGGGTCCAAAACCCAACACTTTGTCAAGGCCCATTGGGCCCAGGTTGGGTCGCAGACCTCTAACACCCAGCAAAAATTAATTAAAAAGACATTGAAAAGATGGCTCTGCTAGATGTCTCAACAATGTTGGCATTTGATTGAAAGGGGGGTGTGGGTTTGATTGATCCATCCATTTTCTGCAATTGTTTGTCCTATTCATGGTCGTAGGGGGTCTGGAGCCTATCCCAGAAGCTATACCCATCGCAGGGCACACTCTCACACCATTCAGTCACACATGCACACCTACAGGCAATTTGGTGACTCCAGCTAGCCTAAGCATGGCTTTGGACTGTGGGGAGAAACCAGAATACCTGGAGGAAACCCCACAATGACATGGGGAGAACATACAAACTCCACACACATGGAGCCATGACTGAGGCTTGAACCCTGATCACAGAGGTATGAGGGAACAGTGCCAACCACTACCCCCCTATGCCGCACCTTAGCCTTCATTATCATATTATCGTTATCATTACCTAAAGGCGTTGGTTGCTGTTGCAAGTAGCAGATGTGAAAAGGGGACAAAAGGGCAAAAAGGACATGCAACAGTGAGGTGGACAAGGACTGGAAAGGCAGACTGTCCACCCGAAATCCGAACTTATGCTCAACTTATGTATACAACATAACGTTTTCATTGAGGTATTCCTTACTTGCTGCAATGTAATCCTATTTTCATGGCTATATTAAGGCTATATGTGGTACGAAACAGATCTTGGGCTAAATCTGGACCAGCTCTGAATCACCCTGTATCACCATTTTGTACTCCTGCATCCTTCAAACAAACTGTTTAGGACTTCAGCTACTTGTCTTGTTTGCATCTGAGTCCAACCCACGCCAATCCTTGCCAGCAGGGGGAGTAAGATGTTGGCGATAATCCTAAATGCTTTTTGTAGCTTCACATGAGTTGTCTCCCAGACTTGACTGCTCCACTGGAAGCACTTTTCTAGCGAAGTGAGTTAAGAGGTTTCTGCTTCCTATGGGTACTAAGAGGGTGATAGACTGTAAGGAGGTGTGTACCAGGAAATTCTGAGCTCATTCTATCAAGGTGATGTACAAGATTCATTCAGATTGGTTGATAGCACAGTGCTAATCTGTGATAATAGCTAATCTCTTAGTTAAGTCACTTTGTTCAGTTGATCTGGGACGGTATCTTGATATCAAGTCCACATTCACTCCCAAACATGCACAGAAAGGTTTCCATATGCTGGAAGCAAATTTTGAACCTTAGAATGATAGTATATCCTCAGGGATAAAAAAATAACATTCTGCCAAATGGTTTGCTGTGCGGAGACAACAGAAGGGATCAAGCAGCATATCTTAGAGAAGTGATCTACTATGACTAGGATGGTGTCTCCTAGCAAGGAAGGTAGATTGACAGTGGTATCCACTACAGCTTTTCAAATTGTTCACCTTTTTGAATATAAGCATCTATGGATATTGCAGAAGCTGAGCTGTACAATGCTGTCAACAGTCACCAAACTGGCAACTTCGATTGTGGCTGGGAACTTTCATAGGGTCAACTTGAAGGAGTAATTCCAGACTTCCACCAACACACTGATTGTCTGACACAAGAAATAACACTTTTTCAAGGAGGATCGCAAACATGATGCTGCCAGTAAGTGATTGGTCTTTAATTCTCGAGAAATGTAATCAGTAACATAGCAAACTAAGTATCTCAAAATATACGTAATTGGTTTTAGGATTACACCAATGCCAACAGACAATAGTAAAGAAATGTTATTAGGCAAAAGAACACGTGTTGTTAAAATAATATACGCAGACAGACAGACTATATATATATATATATATATATATATATATATACACACAATACATACATACATACATACGTACATACAGGCATGGAAAAAATTAACA
Source organism: Hyperopisus bebe (assembly GCA_026777045.1). NCBI lineage: Eukaryota > Metazoa > Chordata > Actinopteri > Osteoglossiformes > Mormyridae > Hyperopisus > Hyperopisus bebe. Next base: position 7,472,676 of record JAODJW010000048.1, read on the forward strand.
GATTAACAATTTCTTGTTTCACTGATTTCTCAATTTATGGGTGTGTGTCTCTGAATAATATATATTTTTTGCAAACTGCAGCTTGGTTCTTCCCTGTTTCTCATTAATGAAGGGCTTCTTCCTTGCTTTGTGGGACCTCAGTCCTGCTTCTAGGAGCCTGACCTGTCCTTACAGTGCATTTCACAGCTGCACTTAATGTTTCTCATTCCTTTTGAAGGTCACTTGAAATCATCCTATGATTCAAGAGAAACTTTCGGATAAGTTACCTGTCATGTCTGGCATTGGAATGCCCCTTCTGCCTTCTACCTGGTCGTTCCCAGTGTCTCCTGCTTCACTTTCTTCTTGTGTACTGCTGTCTTAGAAATTTTGAGCCCGGAAGCAGCCTGCCTCGCAGTGTAGACTTCTGCCAGCAGAACCAAGATTTCCAAGATTAAACCAAGATTTCAAAATGCAGATTTGTTTAAAAATATGGAGTGGTCTCTTCATTTTCTCCACAGCTGCATATGTAGGCCTACATTATTATGTCTCCACAAGGCATTTAAGTAACTCTACTCATACATGAAATGCAGTTTGGCCTAATAGTACTCATAGCAATGAGGAAATTATCCCATGCTGTGTGATGCTTTAAGAACAGATAGTATCGTATGTGTTTTCCATGTGTGGCTCAACAAATAAAACTGAATTCATGTGATTTGGGCTATACATAAAACTGAAATGGAGTATGGTACAGTATTGTGTTAAATTGTAGAAGTAGTATTGAAATGCTGGTAGCCTATGTGCCTATCCAGTTTTGTGTAAATTGTATAATACAGTATAATACTACAAAGTACTGCAGTTAGTACAATACTAACTTTGGGTATCAATACCTGGATCTCTGTAGCTAATGTTAGCGGCTGGTCTTATAGCCTTACTTCTAAATTTTTCTTCAAATTTGACGTCAAGCTGTTTGAAATTGCCAGTTTTTTCACAGCTGGACAGCATAATATGCATCGCACTGTGATATTTCCCTTCTCCTCCTTAAAAACAAATTTGCGGCAAACTTAATGGATTTTTTTGACAGGCATCCATCTGGAACAGCAGCATTGGCAATGGCGTATGGTAAGAAAAATAATCAGAAAAAAATAGCAGAGCGATCAAGAAGGGTGCATCTGTAGGCACGAGTAGGAGGGATTTATGCCTCAGATAGGAGGAACTTTTGCCACAAGTAGGAGGGATTTATGCCTCAGATAGGAGGAACTTTTGCCACAAGTAGGAGGGACTTATGCCTCTGATAGGAGGGACTTATACCACAAGTAGGAGGGACTTATGCCACAAGTAGGAGGGACTTATGCCTCAAATAGGAGGAACTTTTGCCACAAGTAGGAGGGACTTATGCCACAAGTAGGAGGGACTTATGCCTCAGATAGGAGGGACTTATGCCACAAGTAGGAGGGACTTATGCCTCAGATAGGAGGGATTTATGCCTCAGATAGGAGGGACTTATACCACAAGTAGGAGGGACTTATGCCTCAAATAGGAGGAACTTTTGCCACAAGTAGGAGGGACTTATGCCTCAGATAGGAGGGACTTATGCCACAAGTAGGAGGGACTTATGCCTCAGATAGGAGGGATTTATGCCTCAGATAGGAGGGACTTATGCCACATGTAGGAGGAACTTATGCCTCAAATAGGAGGGACTTATGCCTCAAATAGGAGGGACTTATGCCTCAGATAGGAGGGACTTATGCCACATGTAGGAGGGACTTATGCTTCAGATAGGAGGGACTTATGCCACAAGTAGGAGGGACTTATGCCTCAGATAGGAGGGACTTATGCCACAAGTAGGAGGGACTTATGCCTCAGATAGGAGGGATTTATGCCTCAGATAGGAGGGACTTATGCCTCAGATAGGAGGGACTTATGCTTCAGATAGGAGGGACTTATGCCACAAGTAGGAGGGACTTATGCCTCAGATAGGAGGGACTTTTGCCACAAGTAGGCAGGACTATCCAGATTATGTAATGCAGTTACTTGTATTCCGTTACTTCCCAAGCCAGTGCACAGTGGTCAAACACTGTCTGCCAGATGCACTGGATGACGCAGATTGGCGCATGTTCTGCTGCAGCAATGACAACATCAGTGCTTTTGTGGAAGGAGTCTGGTTTATTGTCACTACATGGTACACGTTACCTACATAATGTTTATTTTTTTACTGGTGGAAGAGATTATACCTAAGGATAGCATCAAGATATATCCTAAGCAGAAGCTGTGAGTAGACAAAAACAATTCTCAACAAGTTGAACACGTGCACTGATACCTGCTCCAGTATGGACCTCTAACCGGATTTATGTCTGACTAGAGCCTGACCAATACAGGATTTTTAAATACAAATTTTGATATCTGAGGGTTTAAAAATCCAGCAATGACAGTTGATATCAGATGATATTCAGTTGATATTCATTTTGCTTGTTTTCTTTCAGAAACAGAAAACATAAACAAATATTTTCCCTAACATTTATGTGCAGTTATTAAAAGTCATAACTAACATAGCATGACATAATACTGTTCAGAAATAAACTTGTTTTACTGTCATAAATAGTACTGTTAACATAAGTACAGCAAAATATATTGTAGCACTTGTGGGATTAGCATATCCTGGCACGCTCACCGGCAGTTGTAAATTGCCACTTCTTGTACTGTGATTAATAGATGTATTTTATGATTGTGGCGTGTGTGTTTGCCTGTGTCTCATGTGAACCCTGTCCGATCTTTAGCATTGTGTAAATTACTCACCGTGTGTGTACCTTACAGTCGGGTGTCTGACCTCCCTGCGTTTCTCCATTATATTCAGTTCAGTGCTTGTTTGAATGCTCAAGTTCTTTATAAACGCATTCTTTATAAACGCGTCAAAAAACCATTTTTCGCGTTCAGATTTGTAATAATGTAACCTAGCTGTGTTCCGCCCCACATCAAGTCTCCTCATCATTTACCGCCTCGGTCTGCCAATTACAATATTAAAATTTTGATAGGAGTCAAATGCATGTTCCAAACACATATATATTGAGATTTATCAGGCAGGCTCTGTCTGACTGCAAAGTGGTTTCGTACAAACCACAGCTTGTGGTAAAGGAAGAAAAAATACAATGCAGGGTAAAAGCGAAAAGCCAGTTTGAGCAATTTGACTCAAAACACATGTGGCGTATCCTTCAGAAAATCACAGATTACAAAAGGTACCCCTATACTTCAGCTAACGTGACTATAGAGTTATTTCTGTGTCTTGTTTTGATCAAATTCATGGACAAAAGATTACAGCAACATAAAGTAAAAGGGTTTGTAAGTAATATACCCGGTATTACAAAAATGAAATAAAGACCAGATGTTACAATCTTAGCATATTTATCCCATTGAGTTCCACCCCAGCAAACCAGAACTCCCAGAGCACTACACACTTCCCATTTACCTCTTTTCTTCCATGCACAGTAACTTCTTCCATGGCGACAATGAAGAGCACGACAAGATTGCCCCAGTGGGGTGAAATTGCTAGTCCCAGCACACCACAGACCTAGTTCCTCATATAATGGTATTGTCATTCAGGTCAGGCCCTGTCGGTCTGCAGAGAGCACATCCACCCCTCGAGAACAGCAATCACCCAACACTACTCCAACTGAATCTTTAACTGTGCTGGCCCTGGTGAACCGGCGTTGACATTAGGTCCCATGGGGTGACAGACTTCCGTCAGGCTGCCACTCTTCAGCTCCACCACAAGACAGCCATCTTGAGTCTCCTTGCTCAAGACATCAGAATGACGAGCCATGTTCAGCGGCTTCTCACTGTTAGCTTTCTGTGCAAGAGCGTCCTCCGTTAAGAGATCTGGAGGGTCCGTCCATCTATCCATCCATTTGCTGACCCCTTATCTGGAACAATATAAACAGAAGCATTTCACTGATAAAAAATGTTTCAAAACCCCAATTACAGTACTGCCATAGTTACTGACACGCAACCAAATGCAAATACAGCAATTAGAAGCTGGCAACATTACCAACAAACCATCACATCCAAAATGGCTCTTCACCAACAGAACATCACATAACGATCATTAATCGGATTTTTTGTAATTTGAGTTTTTTTGTCGATACTGACTCTCAGCTGTTTGGTGACAAAAAAAGAGAAAAAGGGAAGAAACTAAAAAAAAAAAACAATTTAGAGGACAATTAAAAAATTAATAATGGTATATAATTCAGTATTTCTTAGAAATAGGATTTTTTCCTGTCCTGTAAGTAGTACTTTTTTTGTAATCAATCATCATATATATATATATATATACACACACACACACACACACTGCCTGGCCTTGTCATTTGAATTTATCAGCAAATACTTAGGAGCCGAAGACTGGATCATTATTACAGCTCAGCAACATTATGCAGCAATAATGTGAAGTCAGATGAGTACCTGAATCTACTGAATGGCCAGGTTACACCTCCATCCATCATCAGTGGGTTTTTCTCTTCCCTGTTGGCATGGGCATATTCCAGAACAAGAATGCCAAGATTCATTGGGTTTGAATTGTCAAAGAGTGGTTCAGGGAGCATGAGAAATCATTTTCACGCATGACTTGGTCACCACAGAGTTGTGACTTTAACCTCATTGAACGTCTTTGGGATGTGATAAAGGAGGCTTTATGGAGGTTCAACTCACTTGTCAATACAGGATCTCGGTAAGAGATGAGTGCAAATCTGGATGAAAATAAAGGGTGAGATGTTGCATAAGCTTGGGAAAACAATGGCATGACAAATGTGCACCATAATCAAAGCTAAAGGCGGTCCGACGAAAAATTCAAATGACGATTTTATTTTTGGCCAGGAAGCGTGTGTTTGTGTGTCTATATATATTAGTGCTGTCAAACGATTAAAATTTTTAATCAGATTAATCACAGGGTTGCTGTGGGTTAATTTAATCACGATTAAATATCATTCATTTTTAATCTATATTAATTGCATTTCATTTTGCATGACCAAACAGACTCAAGAAGAAAGGGAATATATATGCACTTAACATGTTTATTGAACATCTTGAACACGAGTCTGATGCATTCCATCTGCCACAGAAGTGTAATATCAAAAAAGCAAAATTTTTTGCTTAGCCGGACAACTTGTCAGATTTAAGGTACCTCAGTTTAAATGGTCTTTATCTTTGTTCACTTACAATTAGTCTGAACTACCGTAAATACGACAATCCGACTAATCATGAAATCCAATTCTAGCCCGGTTAATTGCCATTGTTAGCAATATCAGTTGATAACACATTACCTGCGGTGATTTATGTATAAAACTCCGTAGCAACATGTCCACAGATAAGTTGGACGGTATAGTGTGTGCGACCGATTTAATGAGCCACAAAAGAGAAGTAGTGCTTAAACAGTATAAAACTACTGTACAACTTTCCCTTCTGTTGATAAAGGGCGTAGCCATCTTGGATTCTGAACTCGGGATCCTCTGTGCTACTCCGAGATATTTCTCAGATCTCAGAGAAACAGGACGCACATGTCATCACTTCCGGCTTCAAAACTTGGAATCCGAGTTCTGAGGGCAAATAGAATGCACCAAAACAGCCAAAAATAGGTTGACAGAGACATTTCAGGGATTTTGAGTCATGATCTTGAGTCCGATGGGTTAATTGCGTAAAAAAATTTAATCAGATTAATCATGATGAAGGATTAATCCACGTTAACCAGTTATATATATATAATATATTTGATAATATAAGATATTTGCAGTTACTGTTGATGTGAAATAACTTACACTGAACTACATCTAGTCTTAAATACCATACCAGGCTGTGGCTCTTCTCAGAACAACAGAAGCATTCGCATTTTCTTGTCTTAACATATTATGATAATACTTTCGTAAATATAAATAATTTATTTATGGGTTAATATTATTATTTTTCATTTAGGTATTCTATATGTGAATGAGGCAGTTCGTCGCACGCTTCTGTGATGTCTTAAGTCAGTCACTCATGTTCTTTTTATTACACAAAGTTGTAAAAATATCTTTAGTTTTTACCTATATATATTTGAAAAGTAGACCATCCAAGGCTTCTGAGGGTGTTTTTTAAAAGTTTATATGACAAAAAGTTATTTAAGGGTTTGGCAAAATTTCTGTTATATCCCACGGGCCATAACCAGAGGGTTAACTGCATAATTTACATCTTCCTCAAAGTCATTCTCTATGAGAGTATGTCTCTGGTCAAATGGTATGCTTTCCAGATTTTTCTTTAGTGTCCGAGATTGGATGAAAGCTTATTAAGTTTATTGGAATTCGTAATTCTTTCGTAGTAAATCGTCATCACGCCTTCCCAGATCGTTATAAAATTATTATATTTTAGGAGGCTGCCTCATGAAACTGGAGTAGAGGAGACAGTAGGGTCAGCCAGTCCCTGGAGCAACTGGGGTTAAGGGCCTTGCTCAAGGGCTCAATGCTGGGATCACTCTGGCGACCCAGGGATTTGAACCAGCAAGCTTCCGAGTCCCAATTCAGTTCAATTTAATTTTATTTGTATAGCACATTTTCATTGTTCATTACATTGTCTCAAAGTGCGACAGTGGCAAAGCTCCCTAGAAGGAAGAAATCTTGGGAGGAACCAGACTCAAAGGAGACTCTCCAGGGGCTGGCAGAGGAAGTCAAAGTCAAATGAGCAAGATGATGTCCCAATTTTAATATTTGAGTCTGAAAGAGGCGGCGGGCAGGTGATGACAGGCAGGTGCTGGTGCTGCTTCAGATGGCAGGACGAACAGTGGTACAGCAGCAGGGCAGGAAGGAGAGACGTCACAGGCAGAAGGGCGAGCAGGTCGGGGAGACGTCACAGGTAGCCAAAGTTGGGGAAACTAGAGGCAGTGCAAACAGTTAGGTGAGTGCAGTATGTAAGCTCCGGCAGATAAGGCTACGGCAGCATGAGTAGGAGGGAGAGGCAGGTGGGAACGTAAGCATGGGGGGGGTCCCTAAACGTCAGCACTCCAATTCCACAAGGGGGTGTGAAGCTAGAGTGACAGACTGACAGATCAGCTCATCCAAAGCCAATGGCACCGATCCCCACCCAGCTCTACACCTCAAACTATAGGTCTAACTGGGAGTGAGGAGTTAGCTAGAGCTAGAACTAGAGTCCCTATAAGCTAAACTACACAGGTGTGTTTTTAGTCTAGACTTGAGTACTGAGAGTGAGCCTGAAACCCGCACATCCGCTAGAAAACTATTCCGCAGCTGCAATATATTTATCTATATTTATACTCTATGTACTAATACCTACATGCCAGCCAACAGACCTGCACCCCCAACAAGTGATTTTTTAATGTATTTTACACAAGAAAAGTTAGAGGAATCTGAGTCAAAGCTGCAAGCCTCCTATTATCTTATAAATGTGGGCAGAAATGCCAGCATAACCTTGTAGGTTTTACAATGGCGATGCCAGAGAAGGCCTGGTCACCGGAAAGGCGCACGAACAAAACAATGCCCATAATAAGACATCCATTAGCACACACATTAAAGCCACGTGCGGATATATAAATAACCCTGGTCAATAATATCGCGAACAATAGAAAGACAGCAAACAAGCACTTGCGTTCTTCGAACAGAGTTCAGTGCCGTACCGCGAATGTTCCTGACATTTTGTGCAAGGACAGTCTTTAGTGTTTTTAATTGCATTACTTCAGCTGTGAAGCCAGGCATCTCTGGCCAGCCCGATAATTCAGCCTCCAGGTCCAGGGCTGATGCCAGCCACTGTGTGTCGAGTCGACATCCTGCCAGCCCTCCCAGATGCTGCTGCCTCATTCAAAAGCTCATCCTGCGTTATTTTCCCAAGGCCTAACGAGACCATTTCAGCAAAAGCAGAGCAATGTCTGTGCAAAGGACTGAGGACTGGGGTTTAAGGGAAGCTACACTTGCTTTACATCTGAATTGCGGAGAAATTGAATGACTTCATTTAAAGTACTAAAGTAGAACTTACTGAATTTTTTATTTAGTTTCTGTGAGTGATAAATTTGTCACTCGGATTGCAAACAGGCAGCAGTTTTGCACACATCTTCCAGTAAACATTTAACATATTTCCCTTCTTAGTGCACAAACGATCTGGCAATCCAGGACTTACACACTAAACAATAAGGGGATTTTCATTTTTATGATGATGTGACTATAATGAAATGTGTGAAATACAGATGGGTGGAACACACCCCGCCCAATTTTCAAAACAGTGTTTAAAACAGTCCTGTTACATTTTTCTGGGCGAATTCAGTTCTCATCTAACACACTGACCAAGAGGGAAAAAAATACTTTTTTCATATTCATACGCAAACGTATGTGGCAACATGTTTATTTTTTGTTTAGCAATGTGGATGTAGTCACTCAATGGATCTGCCCCCCCCCCCCAATATGAAAAACACAGTGACATCCTTGATTTCAAAATCAATTGTCAGAAGTAAGACAATGGGGGTGTGGGGGGTCATACTCTGATTATGACATGCAGGGTACAAGTTGTGCTCTCCAAGGATGTTCAGTTTGAATTTGAACCAAAAGCATCTCAAGAAGCTGATGGTCACAGTGAAAGACAATAAATTGGAGAATGGCAACCATGAAGTTAAAAAACTCTTAAACATACATTTAAAATAGCCCAAGTGTTATGACCTGGTCAAGAGTCAGGCCATAACACAAAACAGAGTGACAATGTGTGACTTTACAATGCAAACATTTATTGGTACATCAATGGATAGTGGAGATACGCAGTGGCGGCGATATGACAGACAAAAAGACGTTAGAAAATACAAACTACTAAACAGACGTTGGTTGATCATGTGGGTAGGTGTGTATGTGCGGACAGGAAACGGAATACTAACGAAACAAACTGTATACAGTCCAATGATCTAGTGCCGGAAACAATCAACGATAACAACAGAACCAGAAGCCAGCAGCACAGCAATCAGGAATGAAAATGGAAATGGGAACCAACCATTACAACCACAGCAAAAATGAAGCTGAGCTGCAGCTCGCCACTGTAACCGCGGTAACCCCTTAAAAGGGCGTCTTCTCGGTGGACATCATGAACCTTCGGATGTGGGATTAGCTGCCCCACAGAAAAGACTGACAGTAAAAAAACACCCCAAACATGCAAAAAACAGACCAATCAGCACTAAGTTAGGCCCTTACTGGTTTCTCCAATTCATCCATTCTATACATTCCGAAATATGGCTATGAATCACATGTAATCTATAACTGTATATGTCGTACCCAGCTTTATTCATAGTATTTCCACCAATTTTTAAACCATCTGTCCATAATCCTCAGGTTTATGGATATTAAACAGAACAGAATATTTTGTCTTATTCCATAATGATGTGAGAAGCAATTGGAAAAGGAAATCTTTTTCCACGTCCTTTCAGATATCTGTTTCTGAATATTTTTGTATTCTGCAGACAGGATACAAAAGCAAAATATGAGGGAAGTACAATTAAAAGTAAAATAATTATTAATAAACATGCTTAGGGCTTTATTAAAACAAGCCAAATTATGAAATGTTTATAGGTCTCAAGGTCTATAGGTTTCAAACGTTCACAGGCATGAAAGTGAAAGAGTAAACTGGAGTATTGGCAACAGACGTGGGCTTGTGGTTCAGACAGCATTAGTGCACCTCACTAATGGCACATTATACTTTCAGCTCGTCTACACACTGAGTGAATCGACTATCAGCCAGCCAGCCTGCACCGTTTCCACACACTAATGTTACAGCCTACAGACGCTATAAATATTTAGCTCCTGCATATGATTCTTATTGGAATGTGCTCCGTAATCTGCAGAGTTTAGGGAAATGTTATGATTCATACGTTAATCATCATTTATTGGTGATCTCTGTGCATATACGGCCATCCATATTCTGACCCCTTATCCAGGAACGCAGTCATGAGGAAGCTGCTGCTAACATAGGTAACATAGGTAATGCCAGTCCAGCACTGGGCACACATAGGTATACAGCCCCCCATCTAGGGGGACCACCCCCAAAGGGATGCCAGTCCAGCACTGGGCACACATAGGTATACAGCCCCCCATCTAGGGGGACCACCCCCAAAGGGATGCCAGTCC
>JAODJW010000048.1:7482897-7499711 GCA_026777045.1 Hyperopisus bebe
TACAGCCAGTGTTTCCCCTACCATTATATTAGGGCCTCCCCCCCCCCCCAACAGCACTTCCTGCCCCTCCTTGAAGGTCAAGTTAATTTTATTTAATTTTATTTTCTATATAGCGCCAGATCACTACAGAAGTGTGTCTGGGTGTGTGGAGTAAACATGTTCTTCAAATGTAGTGTGCTGCCAGTGAGTGTGTCCATAATGTTCCAGTGAGTGTGTCGATAATATGCCAGTGAGTGTGTCCCTTGCAATGAGCTATTAACTGCCCAAGGTGCCACTCATTCAACGTTCAGACCGAGTGATACCGTAAAATAAACTCAGGCACACCCGTTCATCGTTCACGGCGAGCGATACAGTACGATAAACTCAGGCCCACCCGTTCATCGTTCACGGCGAGCGATACAGTACGATAAACTCAGGCCCCCCCGTTCATCGTTCACGGCGAGCGATACCGTACATTAAACTCAGGCCACCCGTTCATCGTTCACGGCGAGCGATACCATACGATAAACTCAAGCCCACCCGTTCAGCGTTCACGGCAAGTGATACAGTACGATAAACTCAGGTCCACCCATTCAGCTGTTTGGAAACTGCTAAAATATATGCGTTTCAGTCTGTAGTGTGATTTTGTCACCAAGCGAATTGTTATGGGATTGACCCACCTGATTTTCTGCCGGCCCACCCACGTTATGATCTCTGGCTCCGCTGTTGCTGTGGGGGTGTGTAGGTCTCAGCAGGTTGGGATCCTCTGTTCGTCATCAGAAGTTAACTAGTTCAAATCCCATATTCCAGCTTGCCATGCTTTCTTAATTGTACACCCCTTTAGATACAGGTGTCCGCTCAATGAATTAATGTGAATCTTCTCAGACACTTTTTGATAAATTTATACGACCGTCACACATTTCAGAAAGGAAGCTGTAATGCTCCTAGCTGTCTTGCAGTTTGACATGCCAGCCATTACAATGGCTATTAACCCAAGACGCAAACAGTGCATGTAGAGTCTTCAGTAGAGTCAACCCTTTCATCAGTTACAAACTATCCGTTTGCCCCGGGGTAAAGTGGGCAGGTCAATGGGATTGGACCCCCAAAAACTCCCACAAACACTTCCAAGTCTACAGTTCAAAGATCAAAGATAACGTTCAGCAAAGCCGATTTGGAATGTGCTAGCAGTGTGTAGCACTGTAAAGGTGCTGCTGGTGATTTAAGCTGCAGGGAAGCAGGGGATTCATTAAGCGGAGATGAAGCCGTGATGATGAGAGACTGGCTGCTAGCCATGGAGTCATAATGACACTGTGGTGATGAGCAGCAGACCATGTGGGGGAACATAATACCAGCAGGATGTCACGGCTGCCATCGCCACGCACAGGAGATGGAGGTGCATGGAGGAGAGTCAGGAAATCAAAGTTTGCCAGTATGTTTGTCCATTCTCTAGACGCCACTGCAAGCTAGATGTCTGCGTCCAGTTAATAACCTGCCAGTTCAGCGACAGATGGTCCTGAGTGGGAGGCAGAACAAAAAGCAGAAAGGGCTAAGTGCTATGTTGATAAATAACTAGATTACACAGAATTATGGATACCAAGTGCAGTGCGGAAAAGCTCTGGGCCTTCTTATGATAGATTATTGATGGCTTGCAGGCCAATAATATCACGCTGGGGTGGGTTTCTGTCTTCTGCAGCGAGAAAGCATCTCAGCACTACAGACCTGAAGATGGAGATTTAGTTTTTTGTTTGAAATATTTTGCCCAGAAAACAGTAAAGCTACAATAAAGCACTACAAGCAGGATAATTGAACTTGTACATAAGACAGACATCGCTTAAGCAGAACTGCTGTCAGGCAGAAGTCGTCTAGTCGTCTAAATATACCAGCCCCGAGAGAGTGCCGTCAGGGCGTCCCTTAAGGATTCATGCAGGCGTAAGACTTCTTCAGTCCTCCGGCAACTAACCCCTAGGGAAATGCTCAAACACTGAGCAAACAATTCCTTGTATAAAATCCAAGGCACATTTTCTTTTAAGGAAACATTTAATTCCCTAACTTTTAGTTTTACATCAACACCGAAGGAAATCTCCCATCTGAGAAGGTAAATTTCCAGCCTGGAGATGTTTGTCATCCTCATATGCTCCAGAAATGATCAATAACTCTGAGCACGTCTGTCACCTGGCTGCACACCTTCCTGGCCCAGTGTCTTCTGGGGCGTGTCTGGATCTGTCTGTATATATTACTGAGAACATTAGCAGGTACTTTTAGGACAAGCCATAGACTGCAGTACTCCTCAGAGTCCTGCCTCCTACAGTATATCGTCGGGAAATACTATCATTACTTATACCTCAGCTTTGATAAATACTGTTTTCTTATTGGTCCAGGGATGTCACATGGGTGTTGATCATTTTTGTGTAACGTCAGAGGTAATACTGCCAGCCTAATAACAGTTCCATATTAGTGTGTATTTATGTTTTATTAAACATGTTAATATAAAAACCTGTGTGACTTTTTACTCATAATTAGGCAGCCATTGTTATCAGCATAATTTTCTTTGGCTTTCAAAACACAATAGTCTGTTTACGGTTTCTATGGTAACATAACGGCCTTCCCGCTCTCAGTCAGTAGCCTGACCAGACATTCTATCCTTATTGGAAGTATATTTTTGAGAGTGCACTAGAGCATTATTAAATGCTAATTAAATGCTTTGCATTGGGCTGCATTACACCAGGTAGTCGTTAATTCTATTCATATAACCACACACCTCATGGTGTGTCTCTTATACAAGCATTATAAGGGCTGCTGAAAACTCAGTTAGTCAATTAGAGGGCACTCACACAAACTATGGACAATCTAGTGTCACCGATTCACCTCAGGTTACCAGTTTGTGTAAGGAATCCCACTCAAATTGACGGCAGACCTACACAAATGTCCACACATCTTCCACATTAGATCTTCCACATTACATTTACCTATGTTTTGTTGCGCTGTCACCTTAAACCTTTACAGGATGGTCTAACAACCACATGTGAATCATCCCACACTATGCACTATTATAACAAACAAAACCAGTAAGCAATATAATATCATTTGAAACAGAAGGTCGTGGGAGATTTACTCAGGTCAACTATACATTTACAAATGCACATACAATAATAAAAGCAAATTTTCGTACTTTGACCCCTGGCTAGTAGATGGTGGTTTCATACCATTTCACAGAGCATTTTGCCCTTTTAACAATCGCAGGAAAGTGGGGATTGAAACCAGGAGGGGGCTGGGGAATCCTCTTTAAAGTAAATACCACGCCCCCCAAGGATGGCGTCTGCCTTATGGCCAGAGATTCCTTTACAATGCCCTGGGTCACTTTGCCCTTTGTCATTCTGTACTGGATGGATGGATGAAGGGCTAGACTGGCGTGTTTCTCAATACGAAGATGCACAAAGATCGTTCTTGTGTTCTTGGCAAGAGCCGTCTTGCGAACTTGCCACCCAAGAACAAACTTGGGGTGCAATGAATCATGGGATTGGTCTCCATAGGCGAGGATGCAACCGATGTATACTTGGTAGCTGGGAATTTTTTACCGTCCTCTGTACTTCTGTTCTTGGGGCTGGAAGTGGTTTTCAGCAAAGGGAAATGACGCCCCATGGTAAATTTTGACGAACATGGAAATGGATGGATGGATGGATGTTCTGAAAATCAAACAGAAATGCAATATACAATAAAGAACATATTAATCACTTAATCAGGAAGCATTGCTATTATTGATAGGGAAGATGTCTAAAAAGTATGTGTAAGTAATGCAACTTTAAGGAATTAAATTAAATGGAAGAAAAGAAGGTGAAATGACATATGAGACATTTACATTATCCATCCATCCATCCATCTTCTGTATCCACTTATCAAATTCAGGGTCACGGGGGGGGGCGGCAGAGCCTGTGCTAGAAGATATGGATCAAGGCAGGGAACTACCCAGGGTGGGGGGGTACCAACCCATCCCACAGCACACTGACAGACAAGTAAATCCAATTCACCTCAGCAAGCATTTGGACTGTGTGGGGAAACCACAGAACCCACACATGGAATCACAGTGAAGGCTCGAACCCTGGTCCCCAAGGTGTGAGGTTACAGTGCTAGCCACTGCGCCAGCACTCTGCCCACAGTTAAATTGTTTAAATATAAAGAGAAAAATAAAAGGCATTTCAGCATAATTTCTGCATGAAATACAATAAGTAATTATACTAAAAAATGAACTTTTGAAAGTCTGCAATGAAAAATATACTTATATATTTTGATTGTGAAAAATAATGCCACAGTGCCACCTATTGGTGAAAAGAGAGCACCAACAACTATCTGTTTATTTATTTATTTACTTCTGTATCCATGCAACCGCACCCCTCCGCAGGAGAAGCAGCTGGAAAATGGAAGGAAGCTGGTGACCACACCATGTTTTCATGTTTGAAACACAATGACAGTTATGAGAGCTGCAAAGATGGGGAGATTGTCCTTGGTGGGGGGGGTATCATGTATTCCACAAAGCAGCATTCATTTAGTAGCCAGATAACTTAAGTGAAACGTAAGTATTGTCCAATAGGAATGCCACTTCTCTTCCTATTGGATAGTTTGGGTTAAGTTATCCACGTTTGGCTTAAGTTATCCAGCTAACTAGGAAATCCTGCTTTGTAGAATAACCCTCACATGTGGCTTTGAACAGTATACACTCTAAAATAACCTTGAAATGCGTACTCATGTTCATACCACTAAACTCCATATATGCTGTCTTGACTAAATCATTATACACAGCACCCAAACTCAGACTGCTGTTTTCTAATGCTATTACTCTCCATAAGGCTCATTCTAAAAACAGTGTCTCTGCTGTAATCACCGCCTCAGGGACAGCATTTTTCAAGTGAGCTAGGTCCAGAACATGCACATCATGTGAAATTACTGAAATCTGCAACCAGAGGCGCAATGCATGGGAGGCCTATCAATGGTGAGACAGATGGCTGGGGTTAACTTCAGTTTTCCCAGATGATATATAACAAATGGCACCACAAGCAGAGCACATTCCTTGCCTGCCAAAACAAACAACAAACCCCTCTCCTTGCCAAACGACTTAGAAGCTGCCTCTTAAACGAATGACAGCATTATTTGATGGATGTCTTCAATTTTAATTTCTTAAAAAAAAACTGCTCAAAGGCCCAGGAAAGAATTATATATGAGGTTCAATGCCCTGTGTGTCATGATATCACACACACACACACACACACTCACACAAACACAGACACACCAGTCAAAGGTCTGGACACACCAAGCTGCCTACAAAGGAGAGTGATCGAGTCAGAGTGATAGATCTGACCACCTGATCTAAACAGTAGAGATGGTTTTAAAGGAGCCTGACCAGAGAGTAAAGGAAATGCAGCCAATGAGTGCTCAGCATTTGCGGGACTTCCTTCAGGGTCAGCCAGTCCCGGGAGTGATTGGGGTTAAGGGCCTCGTTCAGGCACCCAATGGTGGCTTCACTCTGCTGACCCAGGGATTTGAACCAACTTTCTGAGTCCCAATCCACAGAGCTGCCCCCATGTAACAATTCACAAATCCAAATTTTAAAATCACATGCCAAATATCGAAATATTGAAACAAAAAATGTTGCTAAATTAAAATGGAATGCTCTGTAATGGAGTCAGGCTTGTCTCGGACTCCCAGCCCTGTAGGATTTGATCTTGATTCAGACTCAGTTTGCTAAAAATATGGTCTTGAAAAGGTCTCGACTAAGGTGCACTCGAATACAGGGGTTCAGGAGCTGAACGTTTTGACTCCACATCAGCAATAATTAGCCTCAGTAACGAGGGCTTGCTGCTGCTGTCTTCCTAGATCAGGCAATCGCCATGTGAGAAGAACGTACAAAGGCACAAATCTTATAATACAGTAAATTAATATGTGAAATAATACAAATTTCAGTAAAAGTGTCTAAACTCTACAGCTATCATTATTTTGCAATATAGCAAGTGGCACAATAGAATTTGTGCTTTTTCAGCTGATGCAAGCACAGAAATGGGCTGGTTATTTGGCTAACTAATACCCGCATTAGGCATGTAATGCAGGGAAGCAGGAGCAGCAGTCATGAAATCGTCGAACAAGGGGTTCAACTGAAGAACACACACACTGGAACACATCACAACGTCACACAACGTTAGTGACCGGACTGGGAAAGCATACTCGAACGTGGACTTAAATACACAGGACTAATTAACAACAATGAGAAACAGCTGGTAACACGGGGATTCCACACGAGGTGGCGAGGGGGCATGGCACATGGGAGGATCGGACAATTTGTGCAGCACCAATAGGGGGAAAACCCTGTCTGATCAGACCCCATTTCATCTTTGCAGAAAACACCCAGTGCCTTTAAGATTTAAGGATATATTTTTTTTTGGGGGGGGGGGGGGGGAGTTTAAAAAAAAAAAAAGTAAAGTCACTGGAGATTAGCAGTTGGTGTTGAAATTTATGTTCAGCTTTTTCCGGTGAACTCCACATTAAAGCTGAAGCTGGCTTTCCAGCAGCCAGAAAGACCTGCAGTAGCCATAAAATCCCTAGGGGCAAATAAACATTGGAATGGAGCTCTCAGAGGGCACAGCTACTTTGATGTTTCAAATATAATTCACCGAAGATGAGAAGGGGCAGCTCTTTCCAGCTGTTTGAGGAGACAAGACACCACCTCCCACGGTTCAGACCTGCTGGCTCCGCACCACACCTGGGCCACATCACTCCAAGGTCTCCTGATTGAGGGCAGGGACCAACAGCAGATCCCTAAAACAAAAACAAGTGTGTTAATTGTCCAGTGACAGAAACCAACTTTTGAATAAAGAAAAAACAATGCAATTAATAGCTTATTTTGCAATGTCTTAATCCAGATACATTGGATTCAGTTTTTCCTCATTCTTGGTTGTCTTTTTGAGCAACAAACAATGCAAAAAACTTACTGTGATAATGCACAAGAGAAAGTGACCCTCCAATATCAGCTGGACATGTTGCAAGATACCATTAGGCAATTTAGTTCAAGTTTATTGCCATATGTATTAAAAATACAATGAAACACTTATGCTCTTGTTTACTCTCTACCTTACATGTAAGACATACATAAAAATACATGAATAGTAGTAATAGAAAAGACAACCTCTATAAGATTACAAAGCCTTATTACATGTCCAGTGCATCACTAATTGCATAAATGCGTTGAATAAATACTGTACTGCTGTTACAATAAAAACTTGACGATGAAACGCATACAATAAAACATATTTACAAATATGGTTTAATGCAGAGAGTCCTACAACCAAGAGCGTGACCCTAAAAAACTACACGACTCATTGTGACAATGAGATACTTGATCTATGGTAGTGCTGACTGTTCAGCAATTGTCCTAAGAGCTAAGAGTTTGGACCTAAAGGCCTCAAGCCTGAGCACAGTACTACTTTCAGAAAATTTCTGTACAGCTTTGCCAAAACTAAGGTGCACCTCATTCCCAGTGTCGCATTTGAGCAATACTGCCCCCTAGATGAACTCAAGGTAGATTTAAGATATAGTTCTCTGCGGAAAAAAAAACCTCAGCATGACAACAAAGAGTCACATGATCTTTCACCTACCTAATTACAGTTCTTTATAATGAAAAGTGAAATGAATCACATCTACTCCATGTGTCAGCTTCTGATGCTATACAGTAACCAAGAGAACAAATATGCATTGTTTCTATGAGGAATCGTGTTGCTATATATCAAAAACATCACTATTAATTCCTATTAGCACATCAAAAACCAATTGTGATACAAAACGAAATAAGTTTGGGCTGCTGTCAGAGCCAAAATGTAAACCGTCATTTTAAATGATTCGCTATCACTAAACCCTCTAAATCTGTATACATAAGATCTCTTAGAAACAGAGAATAGTCAACAATTCATTAACATTTTGGGGGAGCAATGAAATTTTCCTCTTAATTTATGGCACTAGATAGTAAGTATTGACCAGAAACTCACTTCAGGATTATTCCAACAATTCATTTTAAAATTCTTCATGTATACCATTCCTGATTTGATTCTCGTGGTTTTTGTCCACATATCTACAAAACATATGCAGAATATATCACCAAAAAGTGGTTTGTAAACCTCTGATAACACCGGTAATTATGCACAACACACTCTTTGTAGCTGTAAGAAATTATTTGCCAATTTCAGCTAAATGATTGATAACAAAC
This sequence comes from Hyperopisus bebe, assembly GCA_026777045.1. Lineage (NCBI taxonomy): Eukaryota > Metazoa > Chordata > Actinopteri > Osteoglossiformes > Mormyridae > Hyperopisus > Hyperopisus bebe. The sequence goes on from JAODJW010000048.1 coordinate 7,491,119, forward strand.
TACTGTCGTTTAACCCAGCTAAAACCTGGGTTCCTTTACATCAGAGCTAGATAAGATTTTAACAACTCTGAGCTATTAGTTAAGTTCTCCCCAAACAAGCTTGATGGGCCGATTGGCCTCCTCTTGTTTGTAAATTTCTTATGTTCTTAACCAACTTCCTCAATTTCTAGTTTGTGTAATCTTGCACTGCCTCTGCTTTCCAAATTCTATGCGACGACATGAGCTTTGAAATTTTAATAAAACACAAATATTTGGTTATTTTGCATTTCAATTTGAATTTTAAACAGTCTGCATCACATATTGTTAAAAAAAAGCCCATCTTACAAATGCATATTTTGGACAGGGTGCCTGCAGCCTATTACAAGTAGGGGTACCCGCTGGACAGGATACCGGTCCATCAAAGGCCACAAACATACACATGCACAGGCAGCTGAATAACTGCATATCTTTTGACTCCGGGAGGAAAGCCACCGCAACTCATTAAGTCACATCGTTTGAAACGTCTAATCAAGAATCTTGCAAATCTTTAGAGGAAGAGCGCCCTCTAGTGATTACACTAAGACTATATTGTAGCTGAGAACATTGTAACAAGTTCTTGGTTTGGCATGCTGTTTACATTTGACAGGCTTCATAGGAAACTCACAGCATGAATGAGACTTTGACATTTATATGTATCTCAACACAGTATGACCAAAGTGCTGAAGCATGTATAGAAATAATGCAACATATAGAAATGTATTTAATTCCGTAAGACTCCAGTAAATCATTGTTTATAAATGGTGATATGAAACTGTTACAAAGTAGAGTGTCGCTTGCTGACAATGAAATTATGCTATTCTGGATTACTTAGGGTATGAAAACTGAGCCCAATTATGCCATTCTGATCCTATTATAACGTACTCATTTATTACCTCCAAACTAGTCAACTCATGTTCTTATGTCATTTGTGCAGACCGATGATTATTAACCGGTCTTGGAGGAGCCCTGATAAGCCAGTTATTTAATGGATTCGACTGAGCATTTACAATTATGATTGTTACTATTCAACCTGAAAGTTACAATATTACACTGATTACAAGTACAGTTGTGAGAAATTAACTGTGACCTTCATTTGGCTCATTAGTGGACCTCAGACAACAGTAAAACTTCTGTTAATTTAATATAGCTTGGAGCTCCTTAATTCTTCAGAAAATAATCTATGTACTGTAATATCAATGATCATATGCAACACGGAATTATTGGTTTATATAAGTATAGCTTTATGTATAACCAGCATGAACAGAAGCATATATAATAAGTAAGTTCAACTTTGGCTGGTGAAAGCAACATGGAGATACCTTTGATATGCTACCTGGGATAGCTGGTGGTTAGAGGTAGGTTTTACTGCCTTAAAAATAGAAAGAATATTTATATGACAAACACTGCTGCTAAATCAATGACCATATTTATTATCTATTTCTATAAGAGTAGTGCACACGTACATATGTCAATGGAACATGTTTTCCCAGTACCCACGTCAAACACATTTCAGGTAGATATGACTGTCACGGCCTCTCAGACCGCAGATCTTCCTGCTCAGGATTGCTAGTCACTATATCACCGTCAACTGAATATTAACAGACTGTTCAGGTTCCTGATTAGATGCACCTCTTCCAGATTACCTGCAATTACTGAAAGCCTCCGGATACAAGGATCAGTACGAAGTTTCATCTCTCGTTTTCAAGCTGCGGTCTGAGCATTACTTGAACTGTGCTGTGTCTGCCCTCTGACCTGATTACACGTTCTTTACCAGGAATGTGACCAGGGTTTTGAAAATAGTGATGTCTGGGAAACCAGGACGTTTCATCAATCACATTATTGATACTCCCCTTCATAAGCTGTTAGAGCGAAATGACCGCGTGTATATGTCAACAATTTATATAGCCTATTCAGCTGACGCCTTCCATGAAAAACAGTAATGTGAACTGGGGCTTATTTCCCCCCTCTATTTAGAGCTATTTGTGTGGTTTTTGTCTTGGATAATTAAACTTGATATTTCAAATAGGCCTACTATATCTTGTATTTTTTCCCATTAATTGAAAACGTCTGTGATTATCACTAGCATGAACGCCGTTTCTCCGTATGACTACTGGCTGTTTTTATGTGTAGATCAATCCATGCGAATATTTGACGCGTAATTCACATTATGTTACATGAATACAGGTAGTTTTTGACTTTACAAAATAATTCATTCCGACAAAAACGCTCCTTAATCTAAACTCGTAAGGCGAGAGGTATTTTCCCATAGAAATTATATTAAAATAATTTTGGTTTCAGCCAAAATTATAAAATTTCTTCCAAATAAACAAAGGAAACACGAACCTATTATTAGAACTAACGTTTAATCAAAATATACACACGTTTAAGCAAAAAAATCCTTGGAGAAAAACACGTAGGCCTATTTGCTAAAATTATGACATTCACAATCAGTTTTGGTCACTTTGATTTTCAGCAGATCGCTCATGAACAGCGCGTAAAATGAACCTCGGTGTTATTAACGGGACCAGGTTGGGTGAAACCAAGTGCAGCAAATCGGGCACCATTGTAAATACGCCGTAAAGTGTAAAACTACGCATGCGCAACCATGCAAGCTTCAAATCGGGCATGCGCCGTCAGATACCACAAACCAGAGGTACGTGATTTGGACGTTGAACCCTGTGCGTGATAAATCGTTGGACAGTGTACGTCTATTAATTTTTTTGTTTGATAAACATGCTTTGGTCAATTATTATAACATTTTGTTGTGCCTCTACCTCGCACTGTTCAAAAACTCTCTTGGTTTTTATTTGCAGTCGCTGTTGTCGGACTTTTGATACTAACCTGTCGGGAGTTTCTTGTTTCCGTGCCTAGCGTATTTAGTGCTATTGGGTTTAACACCTTTGTTGCAATTTTACACAAGTGTGGGTTTATTTCTATATAAGTAGTGTAAAATGGTATAATTCTTCTTATAGCAAAAGAAAATGTCACTCTGCAATCAGCGCTGATATTATTTTCCGGGAAGTAAACAGGAAAAGGAAACAATAAATCTCGAAGTGTAAAAAGACAACTCTCTTGGTTTTTATTTGCAGTCGCTGTTGTCGGACTTTTGATACTAACCTGTCGGGAGTTTCTTGTTTCCGTGCCTAGCGTATTTAGTGCTATTGGGTTTAACACCTTTGTTGCAATTTTACACAAGTGTGGGTTTATTTCTATATAAGTAGTGTAAAATGGTATAATTCTTCTTATAGCAAAAGAAAATGTCACTCTGCAATCAGCGCTGATATTATTTTCCGGGAAGTAAACAGGAAAAGGAAACAATAAATCTCGAAGTGTAAAAAGACAACAGTTTTCTAACTACTGTACCTCCATTCTTCTCAAGGGTTTTCATATCCTGTTACAGATGTCCTGTTTAAAAACAATAGCTTTCCGAATCTGATATTTTATTCAATTCAACAGACGCTGTCAGGTTTCTGCAAGAAAATTACAGCAGAGGGCGCACTAACACCAGGTCAACTTATAGCACTAATTGTAAAAGGCAGACATGAGGTTCCTTAATTCCAGTGAACAGACATGCACGTGTCTTCTTCCCCAGCTCATGTGTTCTTACGTGTCTCAGCAGGGACCCCTTGTGTTCCTCCAGCCTATAACACCAGGATTCTCTGGCTTTCAGCTGGATATACCTGTGTGCAATCTGGCATGGGCTAGTCATGCAAAATCTCGATGGAATCCAACTCAGGTGTCTGGGTGCACAGAGTAATTATCTGAATCACATCAAATCTGACATAATGGGGTTTAGAATGAAATGTGTAAGGGCTATTGATTTACTCTTTATTTAATTTTTTTTACTTTACAGCCACATAGAACTTAAAACCTACAGGCTTAAGTCTTACGTAGATCATTTATCATTTGTTTTCAGATTAAATTTTTACCAGCAAGTTGGGAAATGTGGGCAGTTCACCTTTGCAGACACAGCTCTCTCGTTGTATAGGGGACTCTTATTCTAGGAGTGGGATAGCGAAACACACCAAGCTTAAAAATGCGAATGCCTTCTTGTTTACATACCAATCACCTCCAGCTCAATAGCAACACATTATCTTGCGATTTGAATGTGCCATTCATATACTGTGAAATTAAAATCATAATTACAGCAACAGCTGGAAACTTTACTTTGAAAAGCCTAAGTATTGTCCCGCCTTTAATTACGATTTTGGCCGGAATTGCGCTTTTTAAAATGAAATATTAAGATACTAGGTTTTACAGTTACAAATACAAAACACAACTGAAAAGTTATGTTTTAGCTTGTCTTGGTGTAGGTTTTAAAAATATCACGTCATTTTCCGTTGTCTGTAGTTTTGCGGGTTCAAATATATTGTGAAAAGTTACGCTGTGATGTGACGTCATATGGCTGCTGGCATGTGCATCTGTGCGGGGGGGCGGGGGTCATTTAATGTCAGTTATGGTAAATTATGAGTGGCTGCATGTAATAATCACCGTGAAAACAAACTGCCTTCATCCGTTTTACAAGGCGTGATTTAGAAACTTCCAGATGCATATTATTCTCGTTCAGTTATAACTACAATAAAATTTTATTTCAAATTGAAATTTAAAAGCCATTTCCAGGCATTAGTAGGCTATTGTAGTAACTTCTAAGTATATGCACAATAGATTTTACTCATAATAAAAATGTACTGTGCGTAAACGTAGAGATGTTAATTACCTTTCTAGACTAGGTCTTAATGTCACTGCCATGTAACGTATCACTTAATTATGTCTACCTAGGAGTCACTGAAAGTGAAGAAGTTGCAGTTATTTATTTATTTGTTTGAATGCGAATAGTTTCGTCAAGCATCAGCTTAATTGCTGGGAATGTGGTTGTTTACCACGGTAACACGCAGAAGTCGTGAGTAGCGTATAGGAGTTTCCCAGAATGTTATCAGCCTGTTGTTTGTCCGTGGACCATAATGTGCAGGGACTGGTGTACATTTACAGTATAATTTACCTCGCGAAGCCAATTCAGCCGTACAAAATAGCGTACACACGAAATACTGGATTTTACGGAACAAGGCAACCCGATTCACACATGGCAGGGGAAATAACTCATAAACATCCCCGACATTTAGCAAGTGCATGGGTTGGATCCCCATGGTTGTAATTAACATGTTAAATGTGATTTACTAATTTGCGCTGGGATCAGTGTCAAAATCCCGTTTACAGACATGAACGCAAGTTCAATAAAATCTCATCATTTGCAACCAATATGTAATATTAAATTACACAGTTGAATTATGTACCTTGAAATATTTTATATATTAAAAGGGCTATTATGACAGTTTATTTTCCTAGTGACGCCTCTTTTCAATTTTCTGGTAAAGAGGTCACGATTCTAATCTACTATTACGTGAAACATTCAGTTACATTTCCAATATTAAGCAATAGGCTTCTTTTCACACAAAAAACATCTTTTGATTGAAAGACCGTGTCGCTTAAAGCTTTTTCCCTTATAACGCTTTCATATGTATATTCATTGATATAAAGTACTACTCTCCACGGAAGACGGCAGCGATCAGCGCACCTCTTGCTTGCAGAGTTCGTGTCCTTGATGGATTGAAAAAGAAATTTTTAAAACTGTTACAGGTCGTCGTGTTTTCTATGGCCCCTGTTTCACGTTTGTCCCACGAGCTGCGAAACGTACATCCCGATCTGGGGGGAATTTCCATACTTATATCTGCTTTTTAGGTAGCGTCTTGTATCTCTTGAGCTTGTAACCTTTGTTAATCTCGGACACTGTTTCTGGCTTCGTGCCTAAACACATATAGTCGCTGCATGATCGTTTCTGCAAAGTGGTTTAATGCGTCTGTTACGTTTTTGTCATTTTGAAAATAATTGTGTGGAGACTTGTAAAATGGACTTTAAAATAGGCTACTGGGCCAATAAATATGACGTGCTTAAACACCGAAAAAAGGCGCCATGTTATTAATGGAAATCAATATATAACCCCAGTTTAGTTAATTTTATTAGTATTTATGACGTTTTTTCTGGTTAATGTGGCTTGAGCTTTAGACGTAGGCCTATTTGATGCGGTTTGCGTGTGTTACGTGAATCACATCACAGCAGTAACGCGTCGGCTTAAACGACGGGTATTTACTTGTATGCAGCTATAAATATGTATGTCAGTGGCCCAGATGTGTGTCTTGAGCATCCCCCACTATAGTTGTTTTGTTGTTTCCCGTCCCTTGAGGCTTCTGCATCTTCTTCACCCCATACATGTAATATTTCCAATGCAGAAAAGCACTGGATTTGCATCTGGAGAAAAAAAATGATTGCGTGCGTTTCTTCTGACGGGTGTCTTCTGTCGTTTACGTTTTTTTATGCGCAATTTCTCTTAAAACGCAACAAGAATAAAAAAATAAGATTGTTTCTAAATGGAATACTTTCCGTTAGTTGATCTTACTGTGCGTGAATTAGCTTTGCTGATATTGTCTCCGGCTCATTCCAGCCCTGCTCTACTTGCCTTTTTGTGCACAAGCGACTCCTGACTACTTGCTGCCTTTTTCCTGTTGTGACTTTTCCCATCGACTTGGCACACAAACAAAGAGACTACGGGGTGTCTGCGAATACAAGCGGGAACCAGATAAAATGTGCCCAGCAAGCATCGCCCCATCAGAAAACGCAGCTCAAGAATTCTAGGCTGGAGGGTGCTTCCTGCATCTCTGAACAGCCCCTTTTGTAATTGGAATCACGATTATTAATTGGCACCGAATCTCTGGCACAATCTATGTACACCAGGGACAGAATCTGTTTATCTTGTTTAATTTTTAGTGCTCTTCCTTCATTACTGTTCCTCCCAGTTATACAGTGGGTATGCGAGGAGACTGCCAGATTTGTAGTCATGTGCATAGGGTTGACGACGACTGGATTCTCAGTGGACGACGTGGAACACAAAAAGCCCTAGATTGCTTTTAACTCTAACCCTCCTTTGCAAATATTTGTTTTTGTTTGTGTTTGTGAAAGCAATGTAAAGATCATTATAAATTAGACCGTCTAGGGCTTAATCATACAGCTGATGGACAAAAACGCATGCAGCCCGCCTGACTCTCCTGATGCGACATGGACTGAGAAGGGATAAGGGGCTGTTCTGGAGCAATCTGGCAGCGCTTCCGCACATGGAAGCTGTCCAGCTCATGCAGCTTTGGTAAAGAGGGATGTTTCCGTCGCGGACACCCTCACAAATGGCCCATGAATTTCCCGGACCCCGTACTGCACCTCGTACCATAATCAGACTACCAGAACCTTTGTAGTGTTCCAGGCAGAAGCTTTCCTCGGTCCCTCGTCGAGAACATGAAGACCACATCACCCTCCTCTTGTTACCAGTAATGAAAAGCCGCTGCCTAATTCTCTCTGCGCCACAGGCCAGCCATGAAGGTGAAATTCCCTGGCTGCTTCCATTGAAGCTGGATGCTCAGTCCCCGCATCAGTCTCTGCAGAGTCTGCCTGGTGTCGCTCTTCCGTTAATAGTTGCCGTCGGCCTGATGTCCGTGCACCAGTGGTGCAAATCGAGTCTGCTCCAACGTGCAGGGGAAGGCGCAGTGACTATGCAGACAATATTACACTGCATATGCACTGGAAACCTGACAGGACTGCTGGGGAAAAGAGTCATGTGTTTATATATACGTAAATATTTTAAAATATACTGTATACAGTATTGTGTAAAAGTCTTAGGCAGTCAAGGAAAATGGTGTTTAAATGTTCTTCATGTCGGTGTTAAATTACGATTTTAAGTCTGTCAAAGTGTGTCAGTTTAGCCATTTCAAAACCTCTCCCAAAGTCACCCCAGTATTTGCAACAACCATTCGACCAATGGCTACTCAATACCTCATTTAACTGATTTAATTAATTAAGTAACTGAGCTAGTGGTGAAATTTAACATGGCTGTGGAGAGGTGCTGTTATAGCTATCCGACTCGATATCATCTTTTTTTGGAGAATACAAGAAAGTTTTAACTAGGTGTGTTATTCTTAATTTGCACATGATCTAATGTTAAATTGTGTTTTTTGTTCTGAGCAAATGTGCACTTACTACTCATATAAATACCTTTAAACAGCTACAGTATCTATAGTGCATTATAGATGAGAGCTTCATAAAGCATTCATAATGCATAATACACATGGATATAATGTGTTATACCTTTTTATAAATACCAACTGATTTGACCCAAGTAAAAAAAATCCTGGCACTCAGGCAACAACACAAGAAGTTTGTCATTATATTATGCTGTGTTATATGTCTTTTAGGGCCTTGTGAAGTATATCACGGCCGTAATGTGACGCATATGCAATGCAGGCGCTGTGCTGACTATGAAACGCCAAACAGGTCAACAACATGTGAATTTTTAGCGCATAGAATACGCCTACAATACAAGTTAACATGAAAAACCAAAAGGGTCAAATTGTGTTAATTTTTTCACCTTAATATGAAAAATTGAGGGGCGGCATGGTGGCGCAGTGGTTAGCACTGTTGCCTCACACCTCTGGGACCTGGGTTTGAGTCTCTGCCTGGGTCACATGTGTGTGGAGTT
>JAODJW010000048.1:7499811-7519769 GCA_026777045.1 Hyperopisus bebe
GGGAAGTGTGGGTGGGTGGGGGGGCAGATTCCAAACCGAATTCGAAGCTACTCCTCGTACTTTTATTCTGTTCTTTGTCCTTGGGCCCAAAATTCGAGAAGATATAATTTGCACAATTATTTATAGCTTCCGAAAATGCTCTTAACAGAAGATCTGATCGGGCTGACCTAACTGCATAATCCCCCTTAACATATATGACCTTGCCACAGTTAGTTCTCTAAAAGTAACCGCTCACTTCCACTTACCATCTAGTACGTTGTTAGGATCCTCCATCAGTTTCCCTTAACTGGGCAACGTTCTACGTCGTCTCAGGACAGCACGCAAAGAACTTCTCTCTTAAGGGGGAACTAGGCTGCAAGCAGTGTCACTCCTCTGCAGAAGTGCTTGAGATGCTGAGGTATGTGGTCATCCAGGAAATCTACTGTTTCGCTCATCAGTGATGTCATCATTTATACAATCAATTGGTCTTTTCAAGTGTTGGGGGTCTATACAATTGAGAGGTATAAAGAAGTACCCCAAGAGGACGTCGGTCGTGCAGTGGCAAGACAGCAAGTACAGGGGTAATAGAGGGTAATAGAGGAAAACGTGGGTATTTCTGAAGCCATGGTTTTGTGTGGGTGTGTGTGTGTGTTCGTGGGTTTACGTAGTTCACATTTGGCGACCAAAATGTCCCCAAAGTATGGTAAAAACTGAAACTTCCTTACTTTTGGGGACATTTTTCAGGTCCTCATTTAGATAATCTCAGTTTAATAAAAATCTGTAACTGCAATCAGAAGTCTTGTTTTTTTTTTTTTTTTTTTTGTTTACTTTTGATGCAAGTTAGGGCTGGGTTAGGGTCGTGGTTGGGATTAGAGTTTTTCCCATAGAAATGAATGGAAGGTCCTCAAGGTACACCAACACGTGTGTGTTTGTGTGTGTGTGTGTGTGTGTGTGTGTGTGTGTGTGTGTGTGTGTGTGAGTACATGCAGACCCTGCTCCTTGCTGAGTTTACGGTGCAGTATTTACCCCATCAGAGAATGTGAATGTTGTGAAGTGCCCTGGAAATGATTGTCTTGCAAACGCCTTTGTCTTTAATGCCATATCGCGCATGTGTGTGTTTTTTTTGCAGTGGGTTTAGTAACGATCAGTCTAACCACTTGAACACCAACATTCTGTTTAGACAACTTGACCTGGGACCTCCCCCCTCTTATCCTCCACTTTCTAACTCTCTGAAGCCCCCCCTCCACCCGGAAGGGTGGGGGCACGGGGTCACCTCTGCCACCCTCAGCCCTCCACACACGCCTCACCTTGTTTACTCACTCGAGGAAAACCACAAATACGGATTTCATATCTCCTCCCTTTTCCGTCTTTTTTTTTTTAATGAAACGAGTAAAAAAAGAAGAGGAAAAAAGTGTGATTTGGACTAATTCCAAAGCAGACTGAGAGTGTAAAGTTTTTGGACATTTTCCACTTTGCACAAGCTGTGTTTGAAAGGAGCACAGTCCTGTTAGTTAGTCTGTCATTCATGTCTTTAAAAGTAATTGCTTGGCTTGAATCACAATTGTTCCGTTATTCTGCCATTACAAATTCCTGCACAATGGAGAACCCAGTGTCCCTCACCCTCAAGCAAATAATCAATAAAAAAATAATAATAATAATAATATTAATAATTCAGTTTAGTCTTGGGTCACTGGAGATCTTGGTGTTGTCTTCTTCATGTCTGCTTAAAAGAGGACAGAAATAAGCAATAGAGAATGGAAAAAAGATTCACCTCTGTTTGCTTATACACACACACACACACACACACACATATAAAATCTTTTTTATATGACCAGTCCGTTTTATCTCTTCCACCTCAAAAGAGAGAAAAAAAAGTTTGTCAGGCCCCTGTTTCTTTTGTTGTGCCTTTTCTTCTTCACGTTCTTTGTACTTTCACCCTAATCCCAGCTATGCATGAGTGATCAGTTCTATCCTGTTGTTTCACTGTTCCAATAGTTTTCAATCAGTAGGGTTCCGTCTTTGTTCCTTTTATTTTTAAGACACAGAAAAGGTAAGGAGAGAGAAGGGTGACGGAAACTCATCTGCAGATGGAGCCTTTTGTATCCCTGCGATATCTGTGTGTGTGTGTGTTTGTGTGTGAAGCAGAGAGAGCATGTGTGTGTATGACTCTAATTGCTGTTATGTGACTGTATTCCTCAGGTTTGAGAGATGAGGGTAGCTGGATCAAAGTGTGTTTTTTCTTAGTCGCAGAGCCCCTGTAAAATGCCATTAACGTGTGAATGGGATATCGAGATTAGTGGGCATTGCTGTCCCGTTCAAAGGCAGCCTCCTACTTTTCAAGAGAAAGCTCACAATTTGGGCCAGTCAAGGTTAGAGATCTGCAAGTACGCCGCCTTCGGGCTGCGACATCCACGGACATGACGTTTGGCACAGTCCCTTGCAGGGGTTTGTTAAATACACCCACCGATGAAAATATTTTGTTAAAAAACAGATTATCGCTATAATAAAAAAAACCGCATAACGATAAAGAATTAAAAAATAAATTGCCCTTTTTTTTTTTGAAACCTTCATGTACAACATAGATGGGAGAAAGGCTTCATCTCATCTTTGTGCAAATATACTTGAGATATTTATTCATATTTTGTCAGTGACTCCATCTCTGCCCCCGCAGAACGGCGATTGAAGGGGACCTGTTCAAAGCAGTGGTCATTGTTGAGAGCTGAACTCAACTATGTGGTTGTCGGGCTTAATTAACAACATTCCTGTGAGAGCGGGGGGGCGGGGGGGGAGGCGGTAGCGAATGGTCTATTCTGCAGTAAATTATGATCGCAAACGTCGTCTTGTCGAGTCCTGAACTTGGCACTACAAAGTTCTCGCAGTCTTCATTACCTGAAGGGCCCAGAATCGGACTGGACAGCCGCATCATCCCGACTCTCATCGTCCCGTGGTTCTGCACAAGTGGCCATTGTTGACACCAAAGACGGGATTAAAAGGAGTCTTGAAGCGAACTGATTTTCATGTGAGAACAAAGAGGGGGAGGCGAACGGGGGATCTGAGGCTGAATCGCAGCCAGGGAGGACGATGAAAGGGTTTGCTCTGCAAACATTGGGATTAAATCAATCAGTGCCCCCCGCCCATCTAGAAATGCAGGTGAATACTACACAAGTTCGAGACCACGAAAAAAAATGGCATCTTCAAGCAGAACCAGATTCATGCCGAAACTTAGACCATTGTTTTGGCAAATAAAAAGTGACAGTAACGCAAATTCTGGTTGGCCACGGCGCCGCCTCATCTGGGGCCGGGGTGCACATGGTGGGGTGGGGGGGGGCACATCTCATTTTAGGGACAATGGGTGGGGTGAATGTGACGTGTAGCTGGGAGCAGATTAAGCGGCGCACATGAAAGGGTAGCCGCCGCGGTCCTCGCTGCCCGCCGCGGTCCTCGCTGTCCGCCGTGGCCCTCGCTGTCCACCAATATGCTAACCCTGGGCTGAGATGCTGTGCCGCTCGTTTGCGTAAGTTTGGCAGCACTGTGGGACGCCACCGTGGCGATGGGAAACGGCGTTTCGGCAAACGGACGACGGCGGCTCAAAACACACAACTGTGCCTCTGGGGCTCCGGGTGTGAATATGGGATTCTGACCGATAGAGACTGGGGCTGGACTGCAAACTGAGAGCAATCTCAGAGCGACGTGGCCTGATGATTTACTCTAAGAAGTCACATTTTGCGAAGCGTAGCTTAGTTCCTGAGTGCAGGCAGTAAACATCCAGTGACCTGACAGCGGCGTCTAATGACGCTGTAATGACACCGCTTCATTTGTGTCCCGTGCTGACTGTGGGATCAGGAGTGTGCCACCTTAAGTCAATCCAGATCATTCCGCTGATGGGCATTCAGCTTTTCTGACCCACCACAATGGCTCTGTGATCTGCCTTTTGTGGCCTATTGGGAAGCAGTGGTTTGTTCAGTCCGCCCGCTCAATTACTAAAGCGCCGCGAGAGAAAGCCGTATTGGCGTTCCTGAAGGCTGAATCAGCCCCTTCATTAGAGGCGTTTATGAGGGACCGTCCTTTCTTCTCTAGAGCTCCCTCCAAACTTCTCCGCTCTTCTAAAGCGCATAATTCTCCTCAAGTGCCCAGAGGAGTCCAAAGGCACAACTAGGGCTCAGACGCATGACGACTTGAGGAGATTAATTATATTTATCTTTCAAGCTTGCGCAGAATGAGAGGGAATTCGATATTGGGTGCTTTTTCTTTTTTTTTGCTGTCTCGTCTTTTTCCCAGCTGAGTCTTTGATGCACTTCAGTTTTGGGCTGGACTTGTGTGTCCCACCGGTAGCCTGCCTTTGAATTCTGCCACGGGGTTAGAGGTGATCGTCCAGAAGCCTGCATGTCAGGCACCCTAACTTCCCACACCGAGCAGAGTGCCTCTTGAAGACAGAGGGCGTTGACAGAGCCTCCGTATACACTCTGTTCTTTGAAGTGGGCTTTTTCAGGATTAACTAATTAGCGAGAATGCCTCGTTTGCCAGCAAAAGGGAGTTGGAAGACGCTTGTGCAATAACGACTGATGCTTTTGTCAGTGTGTGTTTGTGTGCAAGTGGTTTGGTTTTTGTTTTTTTTTTTCTCCAAACACTGTTGGCCTAGTTAGGGCACGTTAAGATAACTCTGACTTAACTATAGCTACGTGCCAGTGAGCGGGACGCGGCAAAGTGCCCTGGGGTGTCGGGGGGTGTCTGATAGCAATGTGACTTACCAGCGTCCCGCATATCTCCAGAGGCACATTAGCCCGCATGTATCTACGTTCTCGTGTGCAGCAGAAATTAAACCGTACATTCTCAGAAGGCAGTGTTCCCTACCAGGCATTTTCCCGGATAAACGCAAACGATGTGAGACAATGTCACATTCATTCCAAATCCATCCAGAAAGTAAAGGAATTCTATATGTTCGGCAAGATAAAGATTCATGCGTTTGTGTTTCGATGCAGAACTCCCCCATATTATACAAATCTGTTTCAAAGTAAAATTTCGCAGCTTACATTAGTAGGTATTAAATACGGCCTGCCGTCCTTTTGAAAATCTTTGTCAGTTTTTGTAGATGACCTCACTGACAACGGCCCGTATTCTCTTCTGCTGTACTTTCTGCATAAAAAGGAAGTTTCCTCTCTCAGTGGGTCAGCAGTAGGACTCTCTGCAACACACTGGAAAATCAATTCTTTAATGCAACACTTTACGGCATGATGGCGTTTCATTGTCTCAGTGGGAGAAGGCATGTAAGCACCTCACGTCTGCATCACGGAGACCACGTCACCTTCATGGACGAGCGAATGGGAACGGCAGAGAGCTACCTTTCATCCCAGCGAGTGCCGGGAAATCTACATTCTGCTAAGCAAAAAGGATTTCTGTGGCTGGAACAGTACGATTCACAGTCATCCAGGTACGGGAAAGCTGTATGTTGGAATATCCGGCATGAACCATTCACCGTTCCTCTCCCATATGTGCCCGTCCACCCCACTGTCAGTTATAGCAGCTAGTGATGCGATTATGTGTCAAATGAGGTCATCCACTGCAGTGCATCACAAGTTGCTCTCATTGTCTGCCGTGATTTCAGTGCGGACGGTGACATTTCGGACCATTTCCTCCTCGCCCAGACTGGAACACCAGGCAGCGGTGACTTAGCAGTCAGCGCAGGTGGAGCGGAGCAGAGCAGAGCGCCGCCCCAGTGGAGCACGCCCGCATTATCGATCCCAGGCACGTGGAGCCCCCGGCCGCATCCCCCGCGCTGCTCACACGCGCTCACTACAGACCTGTCACTAAAGAGCCAGCTGTGATCATTTATTCTGCCTGCAAACCAAAGTAAGGGCAGATGTTCCAAAAACACAGACAGCTCAATCATTGATCTCACGTAGCCCTGACGTTTTTTTATATATATTTTTTTTAAACCCACAAGAACATCCATGTTTATTAGCTATAAAAGCTGTCAGGGAAGACAAAGAGGAACAGCTGAGCTTACTAGCTTTGAGGAAGCATAAAGCGCATAGTCTCTGTGGGCCCAGACCTGAGTGCCGTGCTGCCAGTGCAGATACCGATGACTTTCAGCTGCGATCATTCTCCTCCTTTTGCAGGATTATATTTAGTATATGGGACATAGGGATTTCAGCGCATATAGGTGGAGGAGCAGCGGTATTCACTGTGACTTTCTGGTACATTCCTCCTGCCGACCCCCTCCTTGGCCAGCCATGCCGTTTCCCTCTTCCGCACATAGTCCGTAAATGCATATAGCAATTCTGAACCCCGGACGATATGGTGAGCCCCACAGAAGCCGCTGGTGCAATTAAATTCAGAACTCAGAGGAACATGGCTAGGAGGAAAACCTATGACCAACAGAATTGCTAATTGACCAAGTTTGGTTCCAGAAGCGAAACTTTCGTCTGGTGTTTTTATTTTCTTATGTGTGTTTCCTCGGGGAGTGACATGAGAGATGGCGCATGTGAAAAAGCACAATGTCCAGTACGGGAAGAAACTGTCTTTAAAGCTTCTATATATAAAAATATTGGTAACACTTAACAAAATACATCATAGATGCCTTCATAGTGCATTATACTGCATTCATACAGTATTACAAAAATGGTTATAATATTTTCTAAAAAGCCATAACGCATTATAGCCATGTTTATAATACATTATGAATGCTCTATGAAGTTCTCATATACAATGTACTATACATACCTTCATAATGCAATATAAAGGTATATACTGACTATTATAATGCATTTTACAGGTATCAAAATGCATTATGATAACTGATTTAAGTAAAGAGTTACCAAAATATTAAGTTATAACCTATATCATATGATTATGAAAGAGGGGAAAATGCTTGATATTTGACAGATGTTCTTATCTTATTTTAGGAGTCAATGTTGATTTTATTGTACCTGTAATGACACTTTAGCAAACTCCTCATCATTCTGTTTTTTCTGAGCCAAGATATATATGCTGTGTTCCCAGGGAACAGGAGTGTGTGTGCGTGGGGGGGGGCTGTATTTCACACCTTTACTTTAAGTACAAACATATCTCAGATGAACGAAAACACTTCTTAGTCAGTTACGTCACTTTTAGCCTGAGAGTACAGCAGATAAATAATGGAATGAAATTATGAAATTTCTGCGAGTAGTTAGACAGAAATAGACTGAGGCCCATGGGCAAATCTGAATGAAAATCAAAACAAGCCAGTAAATAGAGAAGAATCTGCAGGCTCCATAGTAACAAAATCGTATCTTCCAACCTGCACATATGAAACTGAGAAGCTAATATTGAATAACTGAGTACATCCTGGATGATGTAATAGACTCTTCACTAAGACAGTAGCTAAACAACCATTTGCCTTTGGTGATATGAAAATAAAGTCTTTTCAATTTAATCTCTTTATGACCCTGATCTTTCACAGGTTTTAGTTCTTCCTCATACACACACACACACACACACGTTTGTGTTCATATCTTTATGGGGACTCTCCATTCATTTCTATGGGCAAAACCCTAATCCCAGCATGATGACCTTAACCCTACCCAGACCCCAACCTTAACCACAAGTAACCAAACAAAACACAAGACTTTATGGCATTTTTAGTTATTTGATTGCAGTCACAGATATTTATAAAATTGAGTTTCCCCTTGTGGGGACTGACAAAATGGTCCCCACAATGTCAAAATAACAGGTATTTTTATCACATTGTGGGGACATTCGGTCCCCATAATTTAATATACACATGCCCACGCACACACACTACATGTATGTATTGCAGAATACACTCAATTAATTTACATGAAACATGATGCCGTCATTGCCCGTTTCTTCTTTACACCAGATTTTCAAACTGTGCTCACTGAGTTCCTCGCGGGGAAACACTATTGTCTCGGCTCGTACAACCCCCCCCCCCCCAACCTCCTAGACCTTAGAAAAAATCTATTAACAGCGAGCATGTTAATCTTGGGAAAATAAATACCCCAATTTCAGCCAAAGTGTCTTCATTTTGCTTTAAATGTGCAATATTACGTTGCCGTGGCAACGCAGCGGCTCCTTTCGCCAGCTGTTGGGGAGTTTTTGTGTGCATTGAGGCACCCTCCGTGCTGTGTCTCCCTTTCAGCCCCCAAAATAGAGTCTCAGCTAATCCATGAAAGTCGTCCTGCTCTTAGCCAGCCGCCAAGCCTTTTCCCACCGAACCGAGGTCTCTGAGGTCTGCACTTATCCTCACACTTCAGTGCCTCCATCTTTCCCCGCGCATGGGCGCAGCCCCCTCGCCACACCTCGTCCCGCGCCTCCCCCACGCCCCCCAGAGCCTTCCTCGCTCACCCCGCCTGGGCCTTCTGGCGCCGGCCCCTCAGAGGAGAGACCTGAATGGCCGGCATGCCTGCCTCGGAGGCCGAGGGAGCCTCGGAGGCGACCGGGGCGAGGCAGCTGGAGATGGAGAGCAGTGTCTTCGGGCCACTAGAGACCCCCGACTGCACGCTCAGTAACGAAAGTCGGCGCGCCGGCAGCTTTTGCTAATCAGCATGCCGTCTCGGTCAGACCGCGGGGCGGCCCCGCAGCACCGCAACCTCGCAGCACCGCAGCCCCGCAACCTCGCAGCACCACATCACTTCCTGCTCTTCTGCCTTAGGAAGCAGAAAGCAGCCTCTTCACACATGGCCGTCACTCTCCCCAGACAATGATATGTTCATTTGGCGGTTGGCTGAGCCGCAGAGTCGGGCACCTCCCTTGTGCCCCAGCGGAGTGACAGCTCCCCCCAGACAGACGGAAGGTCAGCGGTCGCTCGGCGCTGTCGCTCAGCAGCTTTGGTGCTCAGCCCCCCGCTGACGCGTTTGCCAAGGCTGATTCCCAGCACAGCAGCGTAAACCCGATAAAAAGCGCGTACGCGAGCAGAGCTGCGCACGCCTAAGACACGTATGTGTGTGCAGCCTCACGTTTCCCCGTGTCGCTAGCAAAAAAAAATAAAATAAAACACTACGCTAACAGGAACATCATCTCAGCAGCCGAGAACCATCGGGGAACTTCCTGAAGTTCCTTCCTATGAGGGATTTCCCCTGCCGCTGTCGCCTCTGACTCGCTGTCTGGCTTTCGGCAGGGATAATGCAAAGCGCTATGACACAATGCGACGTTGTGACAATGCACTATACAAATAAAACTGAACTGAGCTGAAGAACAGATTTTTTGTTTGTAGTTTCCTTTATAGTTTGATGTTTGCAAAATTGCCAAACGAATTCAATATCATAAATTTTAAGTGACCTTTTCATATGATTTTCTATGGAATATAGTATATGGAATATAGTATATGGACAATATATTAATGGTAATGAATGAACTTTTTAAAGAGAAGTTCAGCAGGTAGTGGCAAGTATTGGAGGGACAGCGGAGAGTGTAAAGTTCAAAAAAAAAAAAAAAAAACAATGAATTGAGGAAAAAAACGAACAGGAAACTTGTAAGAACAGACGACATGGAGTCGAACAAGTACAAGGAGCTCAGAGCAGATGAGAGGTCTGCAGCTTAAAGGAAGGAAACACTAGTCAGTTTTTGGCCCCCTCACACCCATCTTTAGGAAACGAGAGTCCAGTCTGTCTCATTTCCAAAGAATACACCCCCCCCACCCACCCCAGTAGACTGTGATCAAAAGATGCTTTTTCTGCTCCATCTTGAGACTTGGAAATGAAAGAGAAGGAGAAAGAAAAGTGGAAGGAATCAGAAGGGGCATCATGCTCCAGAAACTCCAAACCCCACGTCTCATCTTCTCAACACCAAAAACACTCCATTTTTAAGCAGTTTGTTCACTTTAAATCATTTATTTGCCAATTAAATATTCTTTTGCCGAGATTTAGGTTTTCCGTGAAGTGTGCTGTGCCTAATTCTCCGTTTAGATGAAGAAAATATGAGAGGGAAAAGCTTTGCATCTCTGCTGCAGATCAGACCTTCTCCAGGGGAAGATCCCCTCCAAGTAGGAAATTGACAGAAGTGTAACTTTAGCCTCCCAGCTGCATGTCTGAAGCCATAATCCCCCCCAAAGAAAAACTGGGACAAAATCTGCCGCTCCCTTGCCACACTCTGTAGCTGCTGGCCTGGCAACTGCACACGGTAACTGTACGCAGCAATTATTTCAAACATGAAAAGGATTTGTTGCCGAAACGCTGGGGAGAGGCGTCCCGGCAGCGGCGCCGTCCTAGCAGGCCGGCCGCGGATCCAGGGGCCGCTCAGGCAAGGTAAGAGAGCCGAGCGTCGTCAGCTCATTGGATCTGCTGAACGCCGCAGCCTCACGCCACGCCGGGTCCAGCTCTGCAGGGACGTACCAGGACCCACTGGCTTTGTGAAGGACAGTTCAAGCACATTGTCAGGAGCCATACTGTCAGTTGTTTGTCTTATGGAGTTTAAGCTCACAGCCTCATATTCAGTTGTAGTATAGCATAGTATAGCATAGTGTAGTATAGTATAGTATAGTGTAGTATGTGTGTGTATATATATCAGATTTATATTGAATAAGTTTTTTTTTTGTGACGCAAATTCATGCACATGTATTTTACTAATAGCAAGTAACTATTATGCAGACAATCCATACAAATGATCTTTAAATGGGAGGCATTTGTGAATAATTCATATAAAATTATACATAAATATGATTTCCAAATTTTCAAAATGGCAGTGAAGGATGACTGTTTGCACTCCATCTGAAATAGTATGGATCATCTGCAGTATACAAGCGACTAAAGCTCGACCACGAGCAAAAATCTGAAAGGGATCATCATTAAGACACAACTTGATGTTAAGCTGCCATCATTTGTTCTACGCGTCCTTGACTTTCAGAAAATACACTGAACACTTACTGTTGGTATGACATTGAACATTACCTGGCTCTCCACAAAGATAACATTTGGAATTTTTTTAACAACAAACGTAAAAGTAAAAACCTTTTATTTAAATATTAATTTTGAAATGGAATTAGATTAATATCTGATGAACATCATATCATGGGTCATTTTGCTGCAAAACTAAATGTAGCTATTAAAGAATGATACAGTCAAGGTAGACATCTTTTTGATGCAATACATTCACATATAACATTTTCTATACGAGATGTGATACCCACATGTCTCTGATATGACATGTTGAAAACAGATGGTTGGATAGCGTTACATATTTCCGATGTTTCACACTACAGTCAGAGATAAACATCCAGTTTAGTCTCTTAATTTATCCTAGTTTACAACTTATTGCTGCAGTCGTGAAAACATTCTTTGAAAGTTTAAGACGCAGAACTCTAAATGAGGGGAAAATCAGCCAATTAACTAATAACTTGAAACTACTGAACTATTGTTGCTTTTGATGTCGAGCTAAATTTGCAGCTAAAAACAACAAATGGATGCTAAATTGAATAAACAATGATGGGGAAAAAAAACATACTTTCTCCCTTAACGTGGCATCACGTTGGATATTAGCTGCAAAATCTGCCTCAGATACTCTAAAAGTCACTATAAAAGTTTAAACATTTTAATTTCCTAGAGTTAAGGAAGAGCGTGAAATTAAAAAACAGATTCTAACATAAAAACATAAAAGACATTGCAATGAATTATTTTTGAACAGCATAGAACAGATTTTTTTTAATCATGATTTTGAAGTGGTTATTTACTACATGCAAACTACATATGTGTACAGGGTGAGCTATTTCAGAAAAACTATTAAAAAAAAAAAAGAAAAATCATACTAATAAAAATACTTTTTTCCTTAATGTTAAGGCCCAGTGATTTTCAAAGGACAGGGGGGTGGGGTGCCTTCAAAATAGTCCTGGTTGTTTATTTTTGCTCCCTCTGTCTTGAATTTAGGCAAAGCGATGTTTTTATATTTTTTTTCTATTTTTGGTTGTGACAGCAAGGAACCAAAAAATGGGATTCCATCTGGCAACAGGGCAAGTGTTCTGCGTGGGTGTGACTGTATGAAATTATTTGTTAATCATACTAATTTCACCCAGATGAAAACAGTTTTAATAGTTTGAATACTTAAAGCACAATGGCCATGCATGTTTACGCACATCTGTAATGAAGTGTTTACATTTGACCTAGAAACCTGTGCTGAAATGTTCTCTTACCTATTACTGGCTGACAGTAATAATATATTAAACCCAATGCAAATTAGTTCTAAAGCATGTCATACTTTTCTAACATTTTTCATATTTAACCTGTGTATTCAGGAAAAAACAATATGTCAAGTTGTTGCAAAGTAATTGTGCATTTTTAAAAGAACAAGTAAACAGACTTTTTTGCGGTAGTTTAAAAGGACAAAAATACTCTTTATTGCTACCTGTCTCGTATCAGATAATACTTCTTGTTAATGTTGAAGCGTAGTCTACCGTCACTCTCATGAATGTGTAAGAACGCATAAGACCAGAGGGCATTTCAGAACATGGTATAAGTCAATGAAACGTCTGTCCTCTTTCCTGAGCTAGGTCCTTATTTGTCGGAAAGGGGGTGCGTGTCTGAGTATAATTCATTAAGCTGTACCTGCAGCAGTTGGTCCTGATGTAAATCTGCTTAAAAGTGATGCTGGTTTTGTTTAGTGGTTCTCAGTTTGTCAGGAAAAAAAGGGCATTTGACCGAGGTCATGTGAGGTTAACTAATGTCGGTCTGGACCCATACCTTCTGATTGTGATTTAAGCAATTTAAGACAAAAGGCTAGACAGCATTAAAAAGTGAAATCAGTCGGAGGATGGAATGAAGTTGTAGAGAGCGGGTCTTTTTGATTTTCGCTTGGCCTGTGGCCCTGGATTTGGGCCCCTGAGTTTCCGCTGGGAAATAAGGTTGACCTTATGTAATCCAGTAGTGGGCTGTCCCCAGCACACAGTGGGCTCCCAGTGACATCCCACTGCCAAGGCAGTGAGTCCCTGCCAGCTCCCACCTTTAGTAATGGCCTGGGCGACTCCAGCAGTGGCGTAACATGCAGTGACCTTCAAAGGACGAGCACAGCCAACCGGCTCTAAGGAACAGTCTGAGGATTCCCATGAGACCCAATCAACTTTCAGAATTTCAAAAACAAAAATATCATGATCTTTGATACATTCTAGGGATTTTAGCTTTTCTTTAGATGCCTGCTTTGGAGTGTAACATACTATTTTCTTGATTTGCGAAATTGAAATTGACAGAAATTTGTATTGCCACCTTTTCGTGGTGATGTGGTTCGATGTGGTTCTGTATGTCTGGGAGGTAATTTCAACTCAGTCCTCATTACTGTCCCCTGACCACCTACAACCTGCAATTACATACAACTGTATTGATACAATGTTTTTTTTGACAGGTATTCAAATTTGATTTCAATAATGGAATAGTTCCTCAAGTGTATTTTAATCTAAGATACAGTTTCATGAAAGTACTCTCCCTAAAACCAGCAACCCCAGGAGCAAAAATTAAGTGGTTATATTTCGTAGGAATAAAAAAGAAAATCAGTGGTAAACGGTAAAAACCATTGAGTTTCTGCATTTCTGTAGCCCCCACTGTAATTTATATAATACGTTATATATAATAATTCTGCCTAGAGTTTTGACTTTTTCTTGTTTGTCTTGGGGTTACTCTGCACTGATTTTAATTATTATTGACAAGCAGTTATTTTTTATTCTGCAGTATATCACGCTGACTTTGGATGTCATAGTCAGCCCAGTGCTTCGGGTCATTTATGAAACATATTCGGTCAGAATTTTCTATTCTCTGCCTGGTTTTGGTAGAAAATAAATAGAGCAAATTCAAATTTAAGCTACGTGTTGAAGTATAACCTATTCAGAACAAAGTACTTGGCACCCTCCAGTTCACAAGACCAGCCAAAAAAGGGGCTTTTAAGTACAATAAAATAAATCACTTGACTTCTGTCAACTGCCTGGCATAGAGATACTGGCTCAGTTCCTGAAATTTTCCAGTTTTCTTTCAGGGAGTATGTATTGGCCATATAAAGGACACATGTAATAAGCATTATATCAGGTAAATGTCTGTGATAGTGCAAAATGTGAGGTTCTATGGGTTCTAAGCAGCATGTTGAGTATAGTTCTGTTTTGGAACATTCTTGGTACTTGACTTTTTTACATTTTTTTTATCTGTTGTTTCTCATGTGCACTTGCACTTGTGCCAAAGCTTTTCCTCTTTTCTAATTTAGACCCATACAATAAATCGCCATCAAAATATTATTTGTCCACATATATGGTTACAGCTTATTGGCTTCATTGCTTTTTGGACCTCTGGAGTTTTGTTGAATTAAAAAAATTAAAATCTCTCAGTCTTTTTTTTTCTTCAGCTTAGATTTGGAGTGAAGAGAGATTAAGTGCTTTTCAAAAAAGTATTTTGCTCACAGTAAAAAAAAATGAACATTCTGTAGACAAATTAATTTAAAATCAAACAGTGTGTATTGGTGTTATAAAACATATGCGTATGCTAGTTAGCTAAATAGTCTGTAATTAACGTAGCTAAGCTTAGTTTACAGACATGTTGCTGACGAAGATACATTACGGGTTTTTCAAAAGTTAGAAGTCCTTCCAGGAGTTAATAATTATATGTTACCTATAAATATCAGGCCGTTAATTTCACGCGACATTACAGTTACCGTATAGCTAAAGCACAACATGTGAAACGATTGACATTAACTTCGGAGGAAAGGCTGCAGAT
The DNA here is from genome assembly GCA_026777045.1 of Hyperopisus bebe. Taxonomy (NCBI): domain Eukaryota; kingdom Metazoa; phylum Chordata; class Actinopteri; order Osteoglossiformes; family Mormyridae; genus Hyperopisus; species Hyperopisus bebe. The sequence continues at coordinate 7,514,463 of JAODJW010000048.1, forward strand.
CAGGGGCAGCATCCGAATGTCAGCCAGACTTTTGGCCTCACCGCGGAACAGCAGTTTCACATCTTACCCGGCATCTCATCTGACGTTGCACGGTAGAGAAGGCTCCCTTCTAATTAAGATATGAGACTGGCTGTACTGTAATTATATTCCACTATAATTAATATATCCTCCTGCTTTTTTCTCACTTGTATTTAATTAATTCAGATCGTATATTTTCCCCCAGGGCATAATAGCAATAATGACCAGTGGAGAACGCGAACAGTGTGGCCTCCGCTGATATCCAGTGTACCGGAAATTAATAAATGATGTCAATAATAGTTAAGAAAAGTTCCATTGTATATTTTAGTGGTGTCAACTAGAATGTGTTTTTTATGCCAATCAAGGGCTCATTTAAGGAATGAGGAGATTTATCGCACTGCGTCGCTGCCTGATTCACGTGCTCGTGGCTGCTCGTGTCAAAAACGTGTTAAGAACCAATGTTTCAGGTTCACTGTTGACTGAGTTCCGTCGAAAGTTCTGCATCGTGCAAAGAGATGATATCATTTCAAGGTAACCCAATCAAAAAATGTGCAACAAAAATAAATAAACAAACAGACAGGCAAACAAACAAATAAATAAATGCATCCCACTAGAAAAACGTATTTTTGTCTTCTGTAGTTTAAAAAATCGAAGCTAGGGAGCTGTGCCAGGTGACAGAGCGACGATCGATTTGCTTACTGGGGAATCCTGCTCTCCTCCAGCTTGTCATAGAAAGTGACTGTCACCTGCCGATGCTCTGTGCTCCGTGACAAGCAACTGATAAACGCAGACACAATAAGGAGTAAGAAAGACAAAACGTATTAATGCGAATATAATGTATAATAAAATGTTTTCGTTCAAGAGCGGAGAACAGCAGCATCCAAGGGTAGACAGACGGTTATTCTGGTAGTTAGGTACGACATTTAGGGCCAACGCGCAAAGCGAGGCGCCATCGATCTCCCAAGCAGGGACTTCACGACTGCGATTTTTCACTAACTCTCATTCTCTGATATTCTTCGGTAAATAATTAATAATTAATACTATTATAAATGAGCAATGTATCTTCCGCCCGTTTACCTTCAATAAATCATAAATGCTTCGTTCAATTCTCATATTGTGTGCGAGACCTCGTTGTTTTCTTTGCATTAAAGGTATGAGTGAAATGCTGCACTTCTCTGCACACCTTATATGTATTCTGTCTAACTTCTGAGGTTGCTACGCGTCGTGTAAAACTGAGTATAAAATGCTGATTTTACTCGTAGGCGTCTAGCAGTCTGGAAGTCTACTGTTTTTTAAAAAATATTTTAAAATAATTTTGCTTTACGTCCATTTTGATGAATCGTACATAAAGAGTCTGCAACAGCGTCAGAGTTTGCTTATGCTGTTGAAATGTGCGATATCATTATATATATTTTTAATTCTACGCAACCTGTTTTTTTTTTTAATTTAAATTACTATTACTATTATCAATGGTTGTGAAAATACTTATGATGCGTTTTTGAAACGGTTAGTTTATTAAAGTTAGTTTATTAAAGTTCATGATAAACAACTGTAAATGTTACTAGTATTTTTCAAAGGGGGTTGCTATTGGGTATATGACAAACTAGTTGGGCCGAATTTATTGATTTATATCATATATATATATATGTTCCATTTTTGGGTACATTCATATATTCCTTTAGGTACATTTCATTCATATTTTCTACCAATACCAATATGTGTGTGTGTGTGTGTGTGTGTGTGTGTGTGTGTGTGTGTATTTATTATTTGTAGAATTCTATTATGAATATTTTAATGGAGGACAGTCCTCAGAATAATCTGTGAGAGCTGAATTTCAATTAGAGCATCCATTCTGCAGGTAAATCATGTAGGCCTAATATATTGCTACAAATGTCCAAAAATCTGTAAGAATATTAACTGATCTTCTAGGGTTTGAAAGCTGATATACAAAAAAGTAAAGATATCATTTTTGTAAGATCTCATAGTTAAAATGCAAATACAAATGCTGATTGCAAATGGCATTCATGGCAAGTATATTCTTTATTTATTAATACATTTTACAGTAAAAAGTTTTTAAAAAATAATATTTTTTCTTAAAGTTCTATTTATTATTTGGAAAAATATCGTTCAGAGTTTAAACCAAATACTAATCTGCATATAAAACAGTTAATGTAATCAGTTTTTTTTAAATGATTTGCTGAGAGTGTTTGTAAAATGGGGCTATTGTAGGATGCAGTATTTCTGTCCAACAACTAATTTTAACAGCCAATATCTTGAAAATAAGCATTTCCATCGTTACCTCACCCAAAGCGGAGCGGCTTTTTCCGTACTGGGTGCACCTGACGCTACAGCCGTTCCTCGCCCAGTGCATTTTATCGCACAGCGACACTGCATGAGTCCCAAGCTGCAGTGAGCCTCGGTGGTCGGCTTGGAGCCCCCCCCTCCCCCCCCTCCGGGCGGCTGACCCACTCCAAGCCCACAGGTCACACCTAAGGGCTCAACACGTGTCTGGTATTGGTCAGAGGGTCTCCAGCACCCGTGACCCCCCTCCCCCCACCATGGACCAGGCACGGTGGGGAGTGTTTGATGCTGGGTGCAGTGAGTCCCGGTCACTGCGCCCTTAATCAGTCGCAGCGTCTGTCACTTCCCGTCGTCGGGCCCCTCGACGCACATCACGGGCTCCTTAATGCCTCACAGGTGATTTCCAGCGACCCTTCAGGTCATCCCTGCACACGTGCGAGTTTCCACCCGAGACAAGGCGGCCGGGTCACTCACAGAAAGAGGAGAAGGACCCCAGCAGCCTGGCACTTGGGCGGCAGCTTTAGGCGTCCCGGCTGCCTGTTTGCAGCTTGTAAATGCGGGTGCATTTCAGCACAGATGTGACTAATCAGGCATTATCATCACTCACACATTTTTTTTTTCTCAAGCACAAAATGTGCTGTTGACTTTCGTTCAAATATGTACAAATGGGTCCCAAGTAAAATTCTCATCTGTCAGTTATCACCTCACAATACTCTCCTTAGCCTTCGGTTTTGGCAAAACCCAGGTAAATTCTCTTGATCGATAGGAGACAGTTTGTTGCAGTTTATTCGGCTTCTTTAAATCTCCATTCTTCCCAACTGATGAACACTTTCCCCTAATGACAGCTGACTGGAAATTGATCTTAGATAAGCGGCCACCCTTTGTCATGTTTATATGAGCAGATCATTCCCTCAAAGTGCTGCGGGGGTTTAAAAGCACAGCGGTCCGCCTTAGCATGCTAATGCCCATGACTCATTACACTAATGGGGACCTGGTTCCTTTCACAGAGCACCCGCCAGTGCCCTTTGAAAATGCCGGTCAGCACATTGAACGTATTTGAACAGAAACCCTTTTACGGCTCCTCTTGGGTTTTGGGTAACACCTCCGCTTTGGGTGTACAGTACTTCTACATGTGCTCCTGCAATATAACAGCGAAAGCACGGGATCAGATCCAAATGCCAAGTACGTTTGGGGAAGACTGGAGCGTGGCATAAATTTGCCTGGTAGAATCCACGTCTTAGAAGCACTTTTTCCTCCTTTGAATATTAGTAGTAAAAACTGCCGTGTCTGCAAGCTTTAATGTTGTCAGGTAACCGTCGTTTAGAGGGGGATGAGAGGATTTCCTTCCTGAACAGCAGGGCTCCCAGCTCTGTCTTCTCCTTGGTCAGTCTCTGCCAATAGACAGCCTTTACGCCTCACTCAGCCAATGAAAATATTCTGAACTACGGCCCCGGAGCCCTGATAGGTCAGTTGTCTTTGTGATGATAGCTAGACGCACATCCGAGCCCACAATGTTAGGCAAGGACACAAGATGTGAACCAAAATAAAAAGAGACATCTTATAGGTGAAATCGGGGAAGTTACCTTTAAATTGCTGATATGAATTTTGTTGTTTTTCACAAAGAACTCTAAAACCTAACAATGACTGGGTGTCGTTTTTCAGAGACGTGCAGGTCTTACTTTCACAGATGAGGAAGAATACACACCACCAGCGAACAAATATTACAGGGGAAAATATGCTATTGTTGCCCAGTCGGTTATCTGAGGTGTGCTGCTCTAAATTTTATAGCTGATTTTAAAATCTGTTTTAAAACATTACCAGTTCCTGTTAACATAAACTATTTTATTTCAGTTTCAATTCTGCCTAATATGTTATTGTAAATGAATGACTTTTTTTTATTGATCATAGCCCATGTTGGTGAAACATTCTGCTGGAAAACGAAAAAAAAAATAATCATGAAATAGATGTATAACATCAACATATTCATATACGGATGGTTGGTTGTTAACTGGGATTTGTAGGATGTTTTATACAAAATTTACAGCACTAAGCATGTGTAGGATAGTGTGTGTGAGAGTGTATAGTCTCCGCCCGCCTTATCCTGACCAGGATAAGTGGTAAGAATATAGATGGATGCACTTCGGATGGGATTTATCTGTGGTGTTTTTCTATTAGGGCAGAATTATGCTAAGCCCTCCTGAAGCCATTTTTGTTGCTATGGCAGCTAACAATTTCTGAAGCATCGTGACCCTCTAATAGCTGCAGTGAAAGGTCTCGTTGCCCAGGGATCCTTCAGGATTAGAAATTTAAGATTATGTTCTGCAAAACCGTAAACTATGATTAGATTCTTTTGGCCAGAATAACATTTTTATTTGATTTGCTTTTCTTGTTAATCTAACAAACACTTGTTGCAACAACTTCAGTTCCAGTCTTTTCATTTTATTGTAGTTTTCTTGTTTATGTGTAAGTTTGATTACACATTTCAAACATGTCTTTATACTTATTATAATTAATTTAATTCAAAGTAGGCTATTTAATGTGTGGATTCCGTAAAATGCTAATAACTGAATGGGAAAATAGTTAATGAAATTAAGTATTTCTTAGAGTTTGATTAAAGTGTTATTTACCTTTAAACTTTGTTTTAGGTTCGGCTGGATGGCTTTGCGGCCAAGCAAGCTGATGAGGTGAGCATCAAATGAAGGTTCACACTGGTGGCAAATAAGAAAGGTGGGATTGACCGCAGTGACAAGCACGAGGTACTAAGGAGCGTACGAGTGAAAACGTGTGTTTTTAAATAATTATAAATACCTGCCTGCGATGGGTTGGCGCCCCACCCTGAGTTAATTCCTGCTTCGGCCCATCAGTTCCGGTATAGACTCCGGACCCCTGCGACCCTGCGTAAAAACAAGCGGAAACGGCAAATGAATGGATGGATGGACAATGGGGATGTTGTTAGCTGCAATAGCAGCAGAAGCAATATAAAATTCA
>JAODJW010000048.1:7534507-7553437 GCA_026777045.1 Hyperopisus bebe
GTGGTGGAACGGGAGCTTCGTGCCCTGGATGTGCATCCCACAAATCTCCATCAACTGCAAGATGCTATCCTATCAGTATGGGCCAACATTTCATGTATTTGTTGCCCTATGCAGACCATTGGGTGTTGTGCAGTTTCTTCATTACACACATAATATATATATTATATAATAATATATAATATATATATATATATTTGTTAGTCGTTGCGCACAACTTGCCGTGAGTCTGACCAATCAGCGCTGGAAACATTGTAGTTCAAACTACGTTAGGTTCGCCGTGCGTCTGACCAATCAGCGCTGTGTGTGACAGTCACTATACCTTTAATGAGTGATTGTCTCCATGCACCTTTAGAATGTGACCATGTGTGACAGTCACTATACCCTTAATGAGTGAGTCCATGCACCTTTAGAATGTGACCGCGTGTGAAAGTCACTATACCCTTTATATATACCTTATACATGAGTAATTGAATCCAAATGATCTTTTTGTAACGGTCACTAGTGCACTTCATGACCAGGTTTGAAAGACACAGTACCCTCAATGAGAAACCAAATTCTTGCACCTATTTCTGTGTCTGTGATGACTGTCGATAACAGGAACATCAATCCCATGTATTTCAATGGTGAAATATGTTACATGATTGTTACACATATAATTGTTACAAATATAATTAGGAAATCAACTAAAATTAAAAACTAAAGAATTAACCTCTTTGTTAAAAATATAAAAACGGGCTCAAAATATGGTGTTGCTTTCTCGCAAAAAAGAGCAGTGGCGATGAGCAATAGGCAAAGGGAGTAAGAAGCCTTAATACACCTCATTGAGGAGGTGCCCAACAGAATATTGTAATAAAATATTTACTTCAAGGTAGTGCAGCATCTTACTGTCACGATCCACAGGGAAGCAGACTCCAAAACACACGTAAGTTCAATGACCGGAGTGGGGAAACGGACGGAAACGCAGACTAAATACACTGGACTACAATAATGGCAACAATCAGAAACAGCTGTTAAACGCTGGGAATCCACATGAGGTTAATGGGGGGGGGGGAGCTACTGTGCCTGTTGTGGTTATCTGTGATGTGGGGAGGGTGCCTGCTAGTATGCTACTGTACTCGGGGGCTGGTGGGATCTTAATAAATTCATCTTTTGCCCAGCGACTGCAACTTGAAGTCGAAGAACTTACCACCCCTCATGCTGTGCATGGGGTGGACAGTAACCCATTAGAATCTGGCAAAATTACCCATTGTACTGTCCCCTTCTCCCTACAAGTGGGGTTGCTACATCTGGAACGGGTTCAGTTGCTAGTTCTTCGATCAGCCCGAGATTCTATAATCCTGGAGCATTATGAAGGAGCATAACGTCCACATTAATTGGAGGACTGGTGAGCTCATTTCTTGGTCTCCTGTTTGCGTAGCAAATTGTCAATGCCTTGCAAAGTGTCCTTCATAGAGAGTTCTGAGCCTGAAAACCTGTCTACCATACCGATTGAATATCACAACTTCATCAGTAAATCCCAAGTGTTTCAACTCCCACCGCATCGCCCCAGTGAGTGCGCCATCAACCTTCTCAAGGAGGTGCCCCTTCCCAAAGGAAGTCTATGTTCCCTGTCACGTCCAGAAGAGAAGGCAGTGCACACCTACATCACAGACGGTCTAAGGCAAGGTATCATTCAACCGCCAAACTCCCCTGTCACCAAGGGCTTCTTTATTGTTAAAAAGAAGGATGTGGGCCTCCGCCCGTGTATTGACTACCGAGCAATTAAAATGATTATCATCAAGTGCCGAGATCCCTTGCCTCTCATGACCTCTGTGCTTCAGCAGCTGCGTGAATCTATGATTTTTACTAAACTGGACCTGATTCCACTCAAGGAAGGAGATGAGTGGAAAACCAGCTTTATTACTAATGATGGTCAATACGAATATCTTGTAATGCCGTATGGGTTCGCTAATAGCCCTCCTATTTTCCAAGTCTTTATGAATGCAGTCCTGCGCAGCATGATCACTCACTATGAGGTCGTCTATATTGATGACATTCTGATCTATTCCTCTTCCCCTGAGCAGCACAGCCAGCATGTCCAGCAAGTTTTACATAGGTTGCGAGAACACTGGTTATTTATGAAAGGAGAGAAATGTTAATTCCATCGATCATCCCTCATTTTCCTCAGCTACTGCATTCAACCCAGAGCTGTGGCAATGGATGAGGACAAGGTCAAGACAGTATGTGAGTGGCCTTCCCTAGAACAGTTAAAGAATTACAGTAGTTCTTCAGCTTTGCTAATTTTTATCGCAGATTCATACGGGACTTCAGTCTGATTGCAGCTCCCCTGACCTCCCTCACCCGAGGCAAGAAACCTGCACTCCAATGGAGTCTTGAGGCAACCACTGCATTTCGAAAACTCCAAAAGGCTTTCTGCTCCGCCCCTGTACTCCAACCACCTAATCCGGAACTTCCCTTTCAGGTTGAAGTAGATGCTTCGGACACAGGAGTGGATGCAACCCTCCTGCAGAAGAAGGAGGACACTGATAGCCAGCATCCCTGTGCCCATTTCTTCAAGAAGCTGTCCCAAGCGGAGTGAAACTACAATGTTGAAAATCTCAAACTCCTCGCTATCAAGCTGGCGCTCAAGGAGTGGGGATACTGCGTGGAGGTGGCTAAGTATCGGTTTGTGGTATTCACACATCACCATAATCTGGAGTACCTTCAAAATGCAAAATTCCCAACAAGCCCACTGGGCACTATTCTTTACCTGTGTTGATTTCAAGGTCTCTTATCTACCGGGCATGAAAAATGTAAAAGACGATGCCCTGTCTCATTATCATTTCCATCATCATCGAGCCTCCCCGATCCCCTCCCCATCCTGTTTTGCAGGTCCCGTAGTTTGGAGACTGGACAAAACCATCCGAGCAGCCAAAGACCCCTCCTGAGTGTCCATCAGGTAGATTGTACTTGCCTCTGCAGTTTAGTTTGGCCATCATTCAGTGGGTGCACACCTCCCAATGCATGGGACATCCCATGGTCTGTAGAACTATATGCCTGGTCTCCCGACGATACCGGTGGCCTGCGTGGTGGATATTTGTGGTGAAATACATCTCCTCATGTCCCATTTGATCCCATTTCCAACCGACCCCCTTCCAGACTACTACAACCACTACTAATTGCCTTTGGACCTTGGGCCCACTTAGACCTTGATTTCATTACCAATCTGTCTGTCTCTCAAGGTAACACCATTATCCTCACTGTCCTTCATAGGTTTTCTCAAATGTGTCACCTGATCGCCCTGCATCCCCACAGCCCAAGAACAAGCCAGTTGCCTTGTTACATGGGTGATCTGGTTATACGGCATACCAAAATCCTGTGCCTCCTGTGCCAGGACTGTCCCGATGAATGTATTCTGCACCTCCAATGGGCAGATTACACCCGCAACTCTAGAGTGAATCCCTCAACTAGAATAACCCTTTTATAGTATGTCTTAGGGTACCAGCCACCTCTGTTCCCCTGAGATGCTCCGCCCTGCAAAATACCCACGGTTTAGAGTTTGTGGATCGACGGCAGCAACCCACACCAGCCTATCATCCTGGTCAACGTGTCTGGCTGTCCACATTGAACCTGAAAATCCAGGTCAACCAAGAATTGTATCGCCTTAAGCTCCCCAGTATGTGTGTGATCTTACTTAGTTTTAATGCCTCCTTCCTTAAGGCTGTTCGATACAGCACAGTGCCATTCCACCTCCTCAGGTGCTGCAGCATGGGGAGAAGATCTACACTATCCAAACTCTGCTAGATTTACATCGCTGTTGGGGATTGCACCAATACCTAGTAGACTGGAAAGGTTATGGTCCAGAGGAACAATTGTGGGCGCCCTCAAAAAACATTCTGGATCCCAATCACATTCCCGCCTTCCACCATGATCACCCCCTGAAACAGGGGCCCCGGCTCCAGGGTCGTCCCCAATGTTCTGTATAGCCTCCAGGAGGTGGCCGTTGGGAGGGGGGGGGGTCCTGTCACACCCTGCACACAAAGTATTGTTGTCAGTCCAATGTACTTTACCAAACACTCTAAATTCCCTTGTCTTTTTTCTTTCATCTCTCATTCCTTGTCTGCCTTGCCTGCCCTGCCTGCTCGTGCCTTCCAGTGTTCCTGTCTCCCTGTCTCGTCTCAACCTGTATGACTGATCTATCCAGTGTCCAACCTCTCAGAACTCCCACCCTTGACTACATCTTTTGCCTGCCATCTTGATTGACCTGGTTGTTTTGTTCTACCAAATAAATCTCTCTCTCTCTCTCTATATATATATATATATATATATATATATAGTGAATTTTGGATCCATCCTTTTAATTTCTATGATTCATTATCAAATATGGGGTCACAGAGATCCTGGATCCGGTCTCAAGAAGAGAGTATGAGGCAGTATGGAGTACAGCAGTGTTTCCCAAACCCAACTGGACAGATCCACATTTTTGCTTTATCCCAGTTCTCAGAAAACCTGAACCAAGCAATCAGGAGCTCAATATACTTTACAGGTATGCTGGGAACTGGGATAAAACAAAAATGACGATATGTCCAGTGTGTCCTGAGGACTGGTTTGGGAAACACTGGAGTACAGAGTATGAGGCAGTATACACCCCATACAGATGTCAGTCTACTGAAGGTCTCATCATTGAATCCATCCTCCTACCTGATAAATCCTGAACTGATGCGGTAACAGACTCTGATGTGATGGATGCCTCTTTGAACACTGACAAAGACTCTGCTCATTCCGAATACTTCCCCATACCTGATGAATCCCAGTTGGATGTGATAATGAACTTGGCTGTGACTGATGCCTCTTTGAGCTCTGACAGAGACTCAGAGCCGATCCTAATATCTGATTCACTCTCAGGGGTGTCATTACGCCTATTTTAGAGGGGATGTTTTTAGCCCTCCCCCCAAATAAATGTGTATTTGGTGGCTTAAGTCATGAATAGTTTGCCATCAGCCTCCCCCTAGTTTGCCATCAGCCCCCATCTATTCATCTCTAATTACGCCCCTCTTCACTCTTACATGTAAGGAGGTTAAGGTTAGGACTTTATAACCATATCTGACAAAAACACAAACCTTTCAATTTAAGAAAGGATGCGTCCATTACATCATATCCGACACACTGCAAATTTGTTTTTTGTTTTTTTTGTTAAATATATATTCAAGTTACAGTATTAGTCCTATTAGTTGGACCTTACAAAAATGTACTGCAGTCTGTCAGCAAGGCAGTGATCTGTGTTTATGTTCAATTTATTCAGTGACACTTTACTTGAGGGGGCACAAATAATATACAGAATTATTCTCTTAATTAATCATGAACTAACTGTTACTTAATGTATTAATTAACCACAAACTATCTTTGTGATTTGTATTTGAGTAGTAGCTGAGTTGCTACTAAATTGCTAAGGAACTGTATTGTAAAGTGTTTCCTAGCCAGATATTTCTCTCTGGAGATCATAAGAACATAAGAAATTTACAAACGAGAGGGGGCCATTTAGCCCATCAGGCTCGTTTGGGGAGAACTTAACTAATAGCTCATCAATGGGAAGCCAGCACTGTACGCTAGGTCACAGCAGTGAAAGCTAATGTCAGCCACTGTAACACTTTACAATATAATTTTACAGTATAATAGTATATCATTTGTACCCCCTCAAGTAAAGTGTTACCATTTTCTCTTTTTGACAGTAGAAACAGTATATTAACACCTGCCCATTCAGCCTTTTTGGTGGAGGGTTTGGTTTGGGGTCTTTCGACTTCTCTGTGACTGGGCGATGAGTTTCTCACACGCAAGAGGTGCTGAGCCCCATGAATTCCTGGTGACTCATGAAGGGTTTCGCAGTGCAGGTCGGGGTAGTCCCGCAGCCTCTGTGAGCAGTTTGCTGCACTGATGGACCTTGCAGTGCGGCTTGCCGAGGACCATTTTAGCACTGGCACATTCATGCCAAATCTGCAGGCTCCAATACCATCTGTCTCCCCTTCAGTCCTCCTTCTGCCAAATCCATCAGACCTTCTTTTCCACACCCAGTTATTTTTTCTCCTTTGTGCTCGTTCATGAATATTTTGGATATAATAGGTCAATGCGCTTTAAAATTAAAGCCAATCACTTGTTCATTTTATTGTTGGTGCTTTCTGGGAATATAAAAATTCATTCTTATAATTTCTTGAATATTATAAACATTTTAAGAAGCTGTACCATATCATCAAATAAAAGATTTATGATTTCTACTTTTGCATTATTTAATACATGTTTTATTTCATTTATATATGTTATGTATGTATGTTTGGTGGAAATTAGCAAAATTATTCAAGGACTGAAAACAAAACTTAAAAATGGTAGTAAAATAAATAACTAAAGCTCAGTCACTTCAATGTGTTTCAGTATTTACACACAATTCTATGAATTATGTAAGGAATAAATTAAAGCATGTTTATAATAATTTATTACTGTATACTAAAGTATGGCTGAATGAATTTTTAAAGGGAATTTTGTGTGGTGTGTCAGTGGGTAGAATTGTTGTCTCACTCTTCCTTGCTGATATCCTTTCCTGCTCAGTGTGTAGGGATGATATCCCTACCTTCTCAGCGTGTGGGGATGATATCCCTTCCTGCTCAGTGTGTGGGGTTGATATCATGTCCCTGCTCAGTGTGTGGAGTTCATATCATGTCCCTACTTAGTGTGTGGGGATAATATCCCTTCCTGCTCAGCATGTGTGGATGATATCCCTTCCTGCTCAGCATGTGTGGATGATATCCCTTCCTGCTCAGCGTGGGGGGGTAATATCCCTTTCTGCTCAGTGTGTGGGGATGATATCCCTTCCTGCTCAGTGTGTGGGGTTGATATCATGTCCCTGCTCAGTATGAGGGGTTCATATCATGTCCCCGTCCAGTGATATCCCTTCCTGCTCAGTGGGTGGGGTTGATATCATGTTCCTGCTCAGCGTGTGGGGTTGATATCATGTTCCTGATCAGTATGTGGCGTTGATATCCCTTCCTGCTTAGTCTGTAGGGTCGATATCCCATCTCTGCTCAGTATGTGGGGTTGATATCATGCCCCTGCTCAGTGTGTGGGGTTGATATCCCGTCAATGCTCAGTATGTGGGGTTGATATCATGTCCCTACTCAGTAAGTGAGGTTGATATCCATTCCTGCTTAGTGTGTGGGGATGAAATCCCTTCCTGCTCAGTATGTGGGGTTGATATTCCATCTCTTCTCAGTATGTGGAGTTGATATCCGTTCCTGCTCAGTATGTGGGGTTGATATCCCATCCTTGCTCAGTGTATGGGGTTGACTCCAGTTGCCTGCAGTCCAAAAGCAGCCGTAGTCTCTAAACTGTAGGTAGTATGTGTGAGTGTGCACACTCGTGTGATGAAGCGACGCTCTATCCAGGGTTTTCCCCTGCTTGGTTTACTATGTGTACAGTTTGTGTAGCACCAACAGGTAAACATTGGAAACATTTATTTTCCATTGGCCCATTGATACAGGTACATTGCGGTTGAAAACAAGCATTTTTTACCTGATGGAATCATAATAGTCTTACATGTTGTTGGCATTATTTATCCATACATTCATTTATTTTCATTTGTATTTGTAGTGCTTGAAGTGGGTCAGTACTCACTGATAATCAGTACTGGAACCTCTTTGTTTATCTCATCAGAGTACTGAGAACCTTTCTTGCGTACCAGCACCTCTCATCATGTGCTGATACTGAATACAAAGGGATTGCTGGCACCTGTTTTTCCCACTTTGACCACTGACCATATCAGATTTCCTTCCAGGAAATGAAAAATGTCAATAACTTTATGCAGTGCCTCAGTTGTCCTTCAGGGGGCTAACAGAGGTGACCTTTGTCCTGGCCTTGGGTTTGTGGTGGGGTGGAGGGTTTGCTGAACTGCGGGGTTGGAGAGATCATAAAACCGGCTGGGCTGCTGTCTCGTGTCCATAGCTGGCTCAGGGGGTGGCGGTCATGGCTGTGTGTCCAGACGTCAGGGCTGGGTGGCCAGGATGCTGGCGGGGGGCCTTTGAAGATGACCCGGCCATTCTGAGGAATTGGATTCTGCCCATGTGACCCCACTGGCTCTGGATGGACCAGACATGATGTAATAAAGAGTATACTGGAGCTTGCTCTGCAACAAATCAAGATGCTACTATGATCACAAGTAATGAATCTAATAGATATGAAAGGTTCCTCAAAACATTGATTTAGATGAGTCATTGTCTACCAGCAGCATTCCAAAGACATTCACAGTGAGAAAGTGCGTCATTGTAACATTAAAAGTTATCACCTCTATAGACACAATCGAGTATCAGTTCTACTGTCTTCAACTCTGTGTTGTAAATCAAATTGTGTTACATTATCTCACCGAAAAACCAATTACAGGCAGAAGGACATCCAACTTACGGACAACTTGTACTTATTAACGAACTGCCTTAAAGCTAATTATATAAAAAAATTGGGTTAAATACAATGGTTCATAGTAATGAATGCATGTAGTTCTTTGTGATGCTCGTGGAAATATTGCGCAGCTTCAGTGATTTGTCGGCTGGACGTATAGTATAGCTCCGTATGTAGCTATTTTCATTATTACTGTAAAATTATTATTATCGTCATTATTATTGTTGTTATTTTGTACTGTATGATTATTTTTCTGACTTCCCTGCAAATTCGACTTACAGACGGACTGCCTGTAATAAATATGACTTCAAAATGAGAGAAATTAACATTAAAATCTGACTTCCTTCCCCCACAAGATGCTATTAAAAGAAAACAGAAAGAGTGTTGCCATGTATAGCCTGTAATATTGCATTAAAAGTCCTGCCCTATATACCCAGATTGAGCAGACAGCCCTACCTGAGTCTTGCAATGCAGAACACAGCTCAGATGGTGTTTGTGACAATCGTGAAAGGGAGTCCCTAGCAAGGGACGAATCTGGCATCTGATGGAGGAATGGGGAAATCTTAAATGGAGGCTCTTCCTCATCACATTTTGGATCTGACGTGCTGTTCACAGAAGGACTGGGGGTGGAAATCTTGCCTGATGTTCTGCGCCTTGAGGTCTCCCAGTAGACTAAAATGTATGAGTAAGATAAAGAGGTCTTTCTGCTTGATTGCTTGGTTGCACACACCAGACAGCCATGATGTCGTCCTCTTTTTTGTCTGTAGTTTTTGTCTGTAGTTTTTTTGTCTGTAGACTTGGTTGCACACCTCAGACAGCCACGATGTCGTCCTCTTTTTTGTCTGTAGAAAAGTAAGTTGTTTAGACCTCTATCGTATGTCTGCACATTGTGTGCCCTCTAAGCAATTTTACATTAATTTTAGTCCTGAACACTTTATCGTTAAGAACAATGGTTTAGCGATATATGTTATGAAAAGGTACTGCGTGCTATGAATACTACTCTTTCAGATAATTGGTGCACAAGTCAAGGAACACACGATTTTAAGAATCCGAATTCTAGAACTCTTTATTTTCAGGATAGCAGCATCAGTAAACGACAACCAAGATTTCAACCAACCAACCCACCAAGACACATACGTCGGAAATGTAGGTACAGCACTAAGAATGACAGCAAAAGACGGACTCAAAGGGCTTATGGACTAATGGTGCAGGGGGCAGGTCTGCGACTCCTTCACAGTGACAATGACATTCCTACAGTATGTTCTTCTAAGCTGAAGACTCTTAGTATCTAAATACTATTACTGCATGTGAATACAATGGGTTCATCTGTACATCGTTAAGTTTGAAAGTCGGTGTATAGAATGTGGTGAAAATTAATCTATAAGACACTCTTACACTCTGAACAGAAAGCGATAAAGTGATGTATCCACCTCCACATATTAAAAATGTAAAATTTTAATAAAGTCGCTGCCTGTTTGACATTCAGGAGCATTTGATTTCTGAAACAAATGACGATTAATCTGGTCCAGATCACTTTCATGGGGCGGAGGGGGGGGGGGGGTAAATGAAAATAATGCCCACTCAGCTATTTTTTTTTTTCCAGTTAGAGATCAAAGGCGCCGTCTGACCAGCAACGCTGCAGGAAGCTCAGAATGCACCCTGCTTTTGTTATCTGTTGCTAGGAGAGCCGCGGACCGCTAAAACAGGCCTGCGGTACAAGATCAAAATAAATGTTGTGAATTTCAAAGGGCATCTCTAAAAAGGCAGCTTAGGATTAACATTCATCGTGCCATTTTACATCATTAAAATAAGATTTAAGTTTATTTCCTTTAGCATGAATGGGGGAATCATCAAGCTAACAAGACCAGTAAAGGAAACTCCCAAATTCCTTGAATTTCATCTATTTTTAAAGCATAATATTATTCTAATTGAAGACTGCAAAGGTTGTTGGTATAACCAAAGGCCACTATAGGCTATATATGTATAATTCATTCAGATTCGCTTTTGAAGGAACGATGATTTAAAATTTGATCTAGTGTTGTGTGCATATTATTCAAAATTTTATTACATTTTATTTATTAATAAAGGTTCTATAATTATCTGTATTATATGCCTTTATTTCTAAGCATTCTGTGTATCTTGTCACACAGCTAATAGTTATTTCTTTATATTAATGTGACTTTAAGCAGTATAAGTGTTTGGATGGATGGATGGATGGATGGATGGATGGATGGATGGATGGATGGATGGAATCTTCAGTAGCTTATACGGATTGAATGACAGCAAATATTTTTTTGATTAATGAATTGGAAAATCTTTCTATGTCGAACTTTTGGCCATGATAAAATGTTTTAGATTCCCAATTTACCAAGCCAGACTATTATATGTTTACAAACCAAACCTCTTTTGGTTTGCTGTTGGTTTAATTTGCTCATGTGAAGACTTTTCTCATCTGAAACCCCCCAGAAGATTTAAGCTTGTTATTCACCAATTTAACAACATTTCTGTTTCCTTCAGCTATTGTCCCAGAGCTGATTCCTCTGGTGCATGTTCTTGCACAGACTAAGCAGAGGAATTTTCATGATTCCAGTATGTAAACAGCAAAATGAACCTGCAGACATTCTAGACAGAAGTGGAATACATGCATTAGATTAATTTTAAGATGTTCATGAAATGTGGAACTTACATGTTTGTAAGTGCTGCCAGTGAAATAGAAGGAAAATGTAATATATCTTTGTCAGTCCTGAAATCAGTTTACACCAGAAGTGGGTCATGGTTATACTGCAAAGGCATGCAAGCAAAACTTCAAGGGACAAACCAAAAGATGTTTCAAGGTTTTTTTTTAATACGTACATTTTACACTGAAACTCTCACTTATGTGCTTCCAGCAGACCAACGAGACAATTAACGCAAGATAACAGATACAGCTCGTGTTGGACCCATCCACGACACTTAGTCGTGCTATTGGCTTTTCCATGCCGGAACCTTCCATTTATTTGTAACATAGTTCATGACACTGCAAGGACCATCTTCAAGCTGAGAAATCATTTCCATACTATCATGATTTCATGACTTATTTTGCAAGACAAAAATCCATAGCAACTTCTTTGTCCAGGATATCATGAAATTATATTTACAAAACAAAAGCAAATACAAAAACAAATAAAAAGAATTATATACATTGGTGAGATTACTAATTTAAATTACAAGTTTTAGTTTTTAAGGGGCCTGGCTTTAAAAATGCAGAAAATGTCAAAAGCAAGTATGAAATATAGATCACAAATGTCAAATTTAGAATCATATTAGATATTTTTAAGGCAAAATAATCAAAAGCAATGAAATTCTTGGATCCCAAAGGGCCGCACAGAACTTTGAAAAATACAGCAAGAACCAACTGTACAAGTATTCAGCAAAATCTGAGATCTTCTCTGGTTTTTTACACTCTTTCCTTCAGACGTTCATATAAAATAAACTCTGCTAGTGTTGTGTTAAAAATGGTTATTATTGCATCATTACTGGTAACATTTTTCACTTTTTATTTTGATTTCTTTATTTCTTTTCCTCTGCAGTGCAGAAAAACATTGGCAACGTGCAAATGATTAGCTTGCTGTTACATCACCTTTCATACTCCCAATAATGATTCATATTAATCACATACGTACAAGGTTTAATCGCATTCCGGGAAGCAGATTCTTTGGTGTGTTTTGTAAGACAGAGGGGGAAATTAAGTTTGTTTAATATCGGTTTCATCTGGTATCGATCCATCTTCAATACCACTTACCCAGTACAGGGTTATGGTGATGCTTAGCCTATCCCAGCTAGCACGCTGCAGAAGGCAGAGGACAGACACCGTGTACCGCACGCTAGTCCATCACCCCGCAGATGAATGCTGTGTGAGTACAGGAAAACACAAGCAGGAGGTAATGCTGAATTTAACACAGATGGTGCAACCGTCCAATACTGCATATATCATACACTATACATAATTATATCAACGTTCAGGGGAAAATTACACAGAAATAGAAGATCAAGTGTTTGGTAGGTACTTAGACATACTGTGCACCAATAAACCAGTTGTTTCCCGTTAACACCAGTAATTATACTGATTATGAAGAGGCAGCAGTTTGGGGAGACAGATTTCCCACAATTCCAGGAGACACGGGCTGACCAGACAGCATGCAGCATCTGCTGTTTCATCTTGGCTGGGATCTTCAACAGTGGAACTAGCATCTTTAAAATCTGTGAATTTGTGCATCCTTTTAAAACGGATTAACTAAAGCACTATACATACTCATTTAGATATTATTACAGATATAACACACACACACACAAATATATATATATATATATATATATATATATATATAGTACATATACTGCATATATAGTACATATACTGCATATATTCTGTATATTCACACATGCTAAGATATTACACTGCTGCCACTCATTCAATTAAACCGTTAAAGCATTCTTAGAATATAACTGGACCTTTGGCATGTGCGGAAAATGCTTCCC
Organism: Hyperopisus bebe; assembly: GCA_026777045.1. Classification (NCBI taxonomy): domain Eukaryota; kingdom Metazoa; phylum Chordata; class Actinopteri; order Osteoglossiformes; family Mormyridae; genus Hyperopisus; species Hyperopisus bebe. The sequence goes on from JAODJW010000048.1 coordinate 7,547,441, forward strand.
CCTTTCCTTTTACAGAGTGTAAAAGATTATAATTAAGATGATAATTGTGCTGCCACCGTCTCGTGTTTAGAAACGGGCGCGCCAGCTGGCAGGACGGGGAGTATAATGTCCTCTCCTAGCTCGCCGTCTGCCATGGTGACAATGGTGACCAGACACGGAGATCCGTGCAGCACTGAGGGAAAGAGCCGCACGTGCCAAATAACCTCCTACTTACAGACATTCATAAAAATACATCGGTCTCTACCCCCGGGTCACCATTTGGTCCTTTATTTTTAAACACTCTTCATTATAAAATCAGGACGGCTTCCGATGATGGACTGGCCAAAATAATCATTTTCCTTTTTAAGTAATAGTTTAGAAAATCTGTTCTCATTAAGCTCCTTCAGTTCCCACTTGAAGGTCTGATGGGGTGATACACAATATCGAAGGCAATGGAAAAGCCATCCTGTACCGTATTCATTTGGGTGATTATCTGACTATTTCTATGAGAAACAGCCAGCTTGTTCAAATGGTTGTCAAATGATAAATTATGCCACAAGACCTAAGAGAATGTTCCTTATATTATGCACATAGTGTAGTATAATCATCAGATGCCCTTTGACTGAGCCATGGGACACTGGCTTGCATGTATATATGATGTTGATACTGCTGTGTGTGTGAGTGTGTGTGTGTGTGTGTGTGTCCTCCAGTTCACCCATATGGGATGTGCTTGAGGGAGGATTGGGAACTGAAGTGATGCTCTTCTATCATACAGTGTATATACATATATGTGTGTGTGTGTGTGTGTGTGTGTGTTGGGGGGAGGGTCGGTACATATACATTACATGATAAATAATGATAAAAGCTGTTATTTTGTCATTGTGGGGACCATTTTTTGGTCACCACAAGGGAAATCTCAATTTTATAAAAATCTGTGACTGCAACCAAAAAACTAAAAATTCTTGTATTTTGTTTGGTTAGTTAAGATTAATGTTAGGGCTGGGTAGGTTTTAAAGTTGTCATGTTGGAATTAGGGTTTTGCCCACAGAAATGACTGGATGGTCCACTCAAAGATATGAGTACAAGTCTGTGTGTGTGCGTGTGTGTGTGTGCATGCCAAACTGAAATTCATATGCAGAGTTGTCATTCTACATTTCAACAAGTTCAAATGTCCTGTTAAACATTCACCAATCTAATGCTGATATTGTCCCGCTTTTCTCAATGTCATTAATGCAATTAAAGGAAGCACTGTGAGCAACTAAAGGAGAACATGGGAGTTTTAAAACATGCTGATCTTTCATAGAGATTACCTTCAGAAACAAATTATAATATCTATTATTATACATATTTGACATTCCTATTGTCCTTAGCTTTCATTTATGATTCAGACAATTCAGGTGATAATTAAACTATATGCTATATGCTGACCAAATCACTGAATCTCTGTTACAGTTCAGATAGGAAGTTAATAAATTCAGACACCATGCAATATTGAAAGATGCAAACATCTCTCCTCCAGTGGACCAGAAGACCTTGTGTCACAGTACTCACTACCAAGTCATCACTATCTATTTCATCACATGAAGTTAGTAAAACTCATTTAACGGCTTAATGATGAGCAAGCAATGATGTAACGCATGGATGCTGCAATGAGCAGACGCTGTGAGTTAGCATACCATCTACAGATGAATGAGCAAGCGTGAAAGATTTCCATTTATCTTCATATAGCTAGATCTTCCGTATTGGCCATTAACTCCTATTGTGGTCCTTACCATTAGCTTGACTCTGTGCTGTGTCACCAAACAATAATTTAATGTTAATGTGGTGTCTTGTTATTCATCCATGAGGTCTCGTCAGTGTGCCAGAGCAAAGCAATCGATGCAATTTAGTTCAAGTACAGCAGCAGGGAAGTTCTGTTTGCGTGAATGATACTATCCGTCAGGGTTGGGTCCATTCCGGAATGCATTTGTCAATACCAATCCAAATCAGGAAATGCAACTGGAGCTGGGATTGGGGAAAAAAACTATGGGGAACAGAATTGGAATTGAATTCAAATTTCAGGGAGATTTAAATTCCAACTCCAGCTCCCCTTCCTGATTTGGATTGGAATTGACAAATGGCCCCAACCCTGATATCCATGCAGTCAAACCAGGAGAGGTGCGATCATAGGAGGGGCTCCACCAGTTTGAGGCTTGACTCAATGGTAAGGAAGGGGCTGGTTTTAAAATATACATATACATAGAGTCTCACTTATCCCACACAAACGGACCGGTAGAACGTCGGAGAAGCGATAATGTCGGATAATGGGAGATGTTTAGACGAAACCTATTAAACGTCAAACTATGTTAGAATTTTACACATTACAAACCTAATAGTCATGTTTTACAACAAAGCAACAGAAAAAACTAACTGAGAAAATAAACTTACAGTTACAGAATTGTCTGAAGTTAAATACTGAGTAGTGACTTGTGGCAGTGAGTGAGTGCGGGGCGAATGACAGACACATGAGTCATAGTGTAGACGGACGCGCCACTGTACAGTCGGGGTAACTAATTAGCTGCGGTAGAGTCGGGAGCAACACTACGCTCAACTCGCAACTTGCAGTTCTTGTTGCCGATTGGTGTGATTTTTTTTGTTTTTTTTTTTTGCAGTGGGACGTCGGATAACATGGAATGTCGGGTAAGCGAGACTCTACTATATGGAAACATATTAAAAGCCCATCCATCTATTTTCTGTAACTGCTTATCCTATTCAGGGTTGCGGAGCCTCCCAGGGGCTAGGGCTACAAGGCAGGGAATAACCCAGGATGGGGTGTCAACCCCTCACTAGGAAATATTAAAAACCAATGTATTTTCCACACGTGGCCCATGTTTCTAAAAAAATATTGATTGTTGTTAATGCTGGGGGAATTATAGGACAGTGAAGGGGAATCTGCAGCAAGAACCATGAATTTGCATTTTTACAGTCGAGGATGGACTGAACTGTAGCTTGACCGCAATCAATGTAACAGTGACGAGAAAAATCATAATTCCAAATAACCAAATAAGAAAAATGTTAGGGATCCAGCAGAGAGCCCAGGGGGACGCCTAAACACGCAATTTTTGGCCTATTTATAATAATATCTGCTTTTCCCTATTGTGTTTAAACATCTTAAATTTCATAAACTTAAAGAAATCTATTAAAAAACTATCTATCACAGCACTCATCAAACAACAGGACAGCATGACCATGGACACAGAACAGGCAGAGACTGGACCGGGGACCAAGAGGACGGCAGAAGTGAACAACGACGAACAGAACCACACTGACGAAACAGACAAAACACAGGACAAAACCATGCACCAGGAACACACCACAGATCGGAAGGATGAGCATTAAACATTAACGGGAACTAGGGAGCAGAAAAGACAGAGACAGACAGAACACACCACACCAGAGCAGGAAGAGAAGCAGGGGAACAATGGAAACAGAGATGGAAACACCGGGGGGGGGAATAAGGGACACAGAGTAGAACCACACAGAGTGCGTACCCTCTTGGGCTCATTAACTGACAAGGCAGAGCCCATCCAGACCACAAGACCTAAGAAGGCCAGCAGGGCTGGAGTAGGAGGGTGTGAGGGGACTGCAGGACAGGAGCAGGAGGGCAATGAGGGAACTGTGAGGCAGGAGGGCAATGAGGGAACTGTGATGCAGGAGCAGGAGGGCAATGAAAGAACTGTGAGGCAGGAGCAGGAGGGCAATGAGGGAACTGTGAGGCAGGAGGGCAATGAGGGAACTGCAGGACAGGAGCAGGAGGGCAACAAGGACACTGCAAGGCAGGAGCAGGAGGGCAATGAGGGAACTGCGAGGCAGGAGCAGGAGTTCTTCCCTCTGGGTCTCAACAGGAGAGTCGCTCAGGTGGGCAGCATCTGGCGGATGAAAGTCTGGAGGTCAACATGGATGGTATGCCAGCCCTTCACTTTAACCTTAGCCGGCACTGGTGGCTGCCCCGGGATGTAGGACTGAGTCAGGGCGGAGTGGGTCCAAGGGCAAGGCCCAGAGGGCCCCACTCTAAGTCCTCTGGTAGGGCGTCCTCCAGATCACTCCAATCTGGTCTGGTGGTGGCTGGGGAGTCGAATGTCAGGCTGGCGGCGGCCGAGGAGTCAGGCTGGTAATGGCTGGGGAGTCGAATGTCGGGCTGGCGGCGGCCGAGGAGTCAGGCTGGTAATGGCTGGGGAGTCGAGCTGGCAGTGGCCGGCAGGGGATGAGGAAGCCACCAGTGGCATGTCAGGGGGTTATGAGGAGGCTACCAGTGCAACGATATGGCAGACACTGGCAAGACATCAGGAAATGAGACTGGAACTGACAGGATACCAGGAGGTGGGCAGAGTCACTGAGACACTTGGAAGTGAACATGGTGAATGGCCCCCTTTGAGACCGAGAGCTGGGGGCTCAGGCTGAGTGGCCCTCTCTGGGCTGGGAGCCTGGAGCATAGCCCCTGGAGGCACAGCAGCAGCAAGCATGGGTTCTGGAGGTGCTGTTGATGCAAGGATGGGCTCTGGAGGTGCTGTTGAGGCAAGCATGGGCTCTGGAGGTGCTGTTGATACAAGGATGCACTCTGGAGGTGCTGTTGAGGCAAGAATGCGCTCTGGAGGTGCTGTTCAGGCAAGGATGGGCTCTGGAGGTGCTGTTGAGGCAAGGATGCGCTCTGGAGGTGCTGTTGAGGCAAGCATGGGCTCTGGAGGTGCTGTTGAGGCAAGCATGGGCTCTGGAGGTGCTGTTGACGTAAGGATGGGCTCTGGAGGTGCTGCAGCGGCAGCTCTTCTGGGTCAGGGCTCGTGTTTTAACATGGTCTGGTGAGACGGGAGTCGTGGGTACCACCTCTTCCTCCTTCAGCCACAGCAGGGAGCTGTGTCAAGCTGAATCGGTTCAGGTTGCAGAGAAGAACCTAACCATCCCTTTTGGTGATCAGGAATAGCTTGGGTGGGTGTCGTCATCAACCCGATGAGCCCAATACGGCGTCCATATGGGCCAGGCGACCTGCATGCTATGACACATACCAGGGACCTCAACCTCCTCCAGCTCCTCTAGGTCGCTTTCACTCAGCGGGTCAATGAAAGGGTTCTCCACTAACCACCACGGAGGGAGGAGACATGGCTCGGACACCGGGAGGAGGCTGGGATTCAAGGGACAGTGTGCAGGCCAAGATGCAGAGTGAAAGGGGCTACTGGGGGCAGCTGCTAGGCAATGTGCTGAGTCCAGTCATTCTGTCACTACTTGAGGGATGAAGGACTTGAGAGTAATCCAAGCATTGTGGCTTAACAAAAGGGGTTTATTGACGTAAATGAACAAAGTCTGGAAACAAACGGGATCCAAAACAGGAGGAATTGAAACAATGAAGGACACGGGCAGGAAAGAGGAGCGATATCAATGACTGGACTGGGGCTGACAAGACAAATAGGTACCTAAATACAAAGACTATTGAGGGGTAACAAGTAACAGGTGTAGCTCAACAGCACCACCTGAGGGAGGAGACAGGAAGGTCAGGTGTGCAGGACGCAACACCAGCAGCCAGTATAAAATACATTTTTTCACCTTTATTAATGCTATTGCGAAGGTCCTTTTAAATTCAGACTCACTTCTACACTGGAGTATACTACTAATTGTATTTTTTTTATTTTGAAATTTCTGTTTTATATCTGTTGTCATTTCAAAATTTTAAAGAAGAAAAATATGTGTGTGTGTGTGTGTGTGTGTGTGTGTGTGTGTGTGTGTGTGGGAACACCCATCTTGAAATTGCTTGTCCTGGTGAGGGACATGGGGGGGTCTGGAGCCTATCCCAGCCTGTAGTGGGAATAATGGCTCTTTGATGAAAGCCAGATCGTGTGGCTCCATTGGTTTCCAAGAGCCGTTTATCCTTCCTTGTTTTAGATGCGATTCAGACTTATACATCCCACCAGAATAAGAACATAAGAACATAAGAACATAAGAAATTTACAAACGAGAGGAAGCCATTCGGCCCATCAAGCTCGTTTGGGG
>JAODJW010000048.1:7571244-7596598 GCA_026777045.1 Hyperopisus bebe
AGTCATTAGCATCAGTATTTTAGTGTGTAGTATGTGTAGTATATAGCTGTTATTATTAGTCATTAGCGTCAGTATTTAAGTGTGCAATATGTGTAGTATATAGCTGTTATTATTAGTCATTAGCGTCAGTATTTTAGTGTGTAGTATGTGTAGTATATAGCTGTTATTATTAGTCATTAGCGTCAGTATTTTAGTGTGTATTATGTGTAGTATATAGCTGTTATTATTAGTCATTAGCGTCAGTATTTTAGTGTGTAGTATGTGTAGTATATAGCTGTTATTAGTTGCTGTCATGGATCCCAATTCCACAGAGCACAATGCACACAAAAACACAGGCTTTATGTATTTTCCAACATTTTCAGCAGTTTTCCCCTTTTAAGAAAACTGTAATCTCACCTACAGGTAAGTTCTTGAAAGTGCTAGTTGCGTGGGTACAATATAAATAAATATATCTAAAATATACCTCACCTGCAAAGTAGGAGATGAATGAGTCCATCAGCAATGCAAGAGGAAGCTGCTCTTTACATGCACATTGAGAAACTGTTCTGTGTAACAGTTATAATACATTGTAGATTTTAATAAGGAAAGTAGTAATATGCAAACTAATATACCTGCCCTCAATAAATACGGAAAGGTGGGAGACCAATAAGAAGACAGAAATATTATCTGACCACATTAAAATTAGTTCAGTGCATGACTTTCTGCACATTCACTAGTGTACAGCATCTGCCTCAATATTCTTCCAAGTCCCTATCAACATTCATACAAGGCTGTAAAATGGGGCTGTACCAGGTATAGGCTGCTTTGGCTGGAGGGACAAAAGCCCTCCAACGGCCGATCAAAGGTGGAAATCAGAGATGTGCGTTAATGTCTGCTGTCCTCACGGGAATCATTAAGCAACACCTGTTTGAGGGGCGTGGCCAAGGAGGACGTCTGGCAGAGAAAGGAGAGATGGTATACAGAATTATGAAAATCACACATGGTTGTGCAGATATGACTAATGCTGATTAAGTCCTGTTTTACAGTATTCACAGGATTTCAGTAAAATTAACATGAATATATCTCACTCAGGTGACAATATTTTATGATACTGTTTATACCTTTAGTTACATTATTTAGATAATTTCTTGCATAAATGATCTCTTCGGTTTAAAAGTTTAAAAGTACCCTTTTATAGTGTGGACAACTTTGCAGATTATTTAATTCATTGACTCTTTCTGCAGTGTATAATTATTACTGTCTGAAGTAAGACAACAAAGAAAAACACGCACGCGCGCACACACACACACACACACACACACATACAAACAGCTGTATTCATATCTTTGGGGGGACTCTTCATTAATTTCTATGGGAAAAATCCTAATCCCAGCTATGATGATCTTAACCGTAACCCAGCCCTAACGTTAACCATAAGTAGCCAAAAAATACAAGACATTTTTGTTTTTTGATTCACAGAATGTTTTAAAACAGATGTTGTCCTATCGGGGACCGAAAAACATTTGTTAAAAACAAGTTAAAAGTCTCCAGACAAGACACAGGTTTTTATCACATTGTTGGGAAATCTGGTCCTCACATTGTAACAATTACAAAAACACAAAGACAAACACATGCACATACATATTAAGAGTGCAGCCTCAGAGCTTACAGTCCCAAGACAGATTATACGGATGGAGGATGACGTAACACCGATTATATTACTAACCACACTTCAACCGGAAGCTCAGCCTAGCTGCATCCCTTAATGCTTATGATGTGCTATTTGCCTCACTTGTAATTTGCTAATCTGATTATTTATAGTATAGTAGGCCTACATCTAAAATTTTGAGATTTTGAATTAGGCCTGACTAACCCACTCTTTCGGCCAGTCTTTTCCATGCAACTACATAATATTCTTTTAGTTTTCGTTAGTTTTGATCACACCAGTTCTAATCAAAGAGAATGGGTATACTTTAATGTAATATTAACATAGCGCAAACACATTAGTCATTTAAATTAAGTCGCCCCAGAATTAGCCTGCAATCGGTGTTGTGTCTTGTTTTCACCTGCTTTTACGAAATCATTAAAAACTGATGTCCCTGTTACACATAGACATTTAAAATCCAAAATATTGCAAATCGCAGCAAAACCCACCAGCATATATACACCCTCCCCCCACCCGAATTCGGATTCGTAATAACATTTTTTTTTCCCACGGTATTTCAAATTAGTAACTTAAGAAAACTCACAATCCTACTTCAACACCGTATATGAAAGTATGCCGCAGTTCATATTTTAAGAGGCTTATTTGATCCACAGGCTAAAATTCAGAATGCATTTATTAATTCACTCATATCGTGTATCTATTCATTCCACTACTCTGCTCCTGTGCGATTTTATCAGTAAAAAATAGAGAGAGAGAGAGAGGTTTTCGAAACGTTGCGCTGCATTTATTGGACCTCACGTATTTTCCAGTACACAACTCTGAGCATACGTTGCAGTTGCTAAAAAACTGTAGGATCAATTCTCCCATCAGTCACTTATGCCTACAAAGCGCTTAGAAAGTTACGCGTTCTCAGTTACCCGCAGTCTCCCCTCGTCAGCGCGCTCACGGAAAAGTAGGCGCGGCCGTGCAGACAGTATAATTAATTAATCAAACAAGAAAAAAAGGGTTTACGCCCTCAATTATTTTAACAACAAGCAAGACGTGGATAATGCACTAATTATTTTACATTGTAGACATAACTGAAATCCACAGAAACCTTTATATGGCGGTAGCCTATATTTGGTCATATACTCACGAACACAAAACCGAAATGTTTCCGTGAAATGCAGTGTTTGCATTTTATGCATTTATTTTTTGTCTTATTAGGTACAATAACAATAACTTTGGTTTCATGACCATTTTCCCCAAATAGGTACTAGCGTTGCAGGTTTAACATCAAATACCACAAAACTAGATAAAAAATAGATAAAACTTCACTGTAAGTAACCCACAATAGACGATCAATTAGTATATTGGCCGTTTACATGTATGTTTGATTGTTTTGTATTGTCAATAGTTTTACTCTGCAACGGATGAACTACCCAGAACAGAGGCAAAATCGACATTTTATACAATAATATAAGGTAAGACTGTCGTCAAACTAATTTTAAAAATGAGAGAAAAGTGATATGTTACGATAATGAGTTCGTGAAAATGATCCATTGTGTTTAAGAAGGAATCATTATATGACTAGGGCACATGGGAGAATCAACCCTCAAATCAATATTTAACTGTATCATTGATGTATTATTCTATCCTCATGCATTAGTTGCCACGGAGTAAGGAAAGTATTGAAAACGAACAGACGCACAGAGACAGAGACAGAGGGAGAGGGGGGGAGAGAGAGAGAGAGAGAGAGAGAGAGAGAGAGAGAGAGAGAGAGACAGATGTACTCATATCTGTGTGGGAACCGTCCATTCATTACTAAGGGCAAAACTCAATGACAACCTTGACCTTAACCTTAACCATAAGTAACCAGGCAAAATACAAGACTTTTGGCATTTTTAGTTTCTTGATTGCAGTCACGGATTTTTATAAAATTGAGTTTCCCTTGTGGGGATCAAAAAGTGGTCCCCACAATATCAAAATAACTGCCTTTTATCATATTGTGGGGACATTTGGTCCCCACAATGTACTGTATACATGAACCGCGCGCGCGCGCGCGCGCACGCACACGCACGCACACACACACACACCCGTATGTATCTGGAGATATAACTTGTCAATCAATTTAGCCCAGAACACTGACCTTGGCGCAAGTCTATCGCTTGTAGCATTTCATAACTATTTATTTTAGGATGCGTCAGGACCACCTAAAATTAATTTATTTTAACAAAAATATCCAGTATTCCATCCCAGAGAAGACATGTGATGATACACTATTCTGGTGAAAAGGTCTCTGATACACCATGACTGGTGCATTATCTGTTAATGAGGTCCTTCCGGAAAGGTGAGCCAATCCGGAAGTGGAAGCACCAGTGACTCAGGGCAAAACTTTGGCTCAGTTGATTGGTGGCTTGTGACCAAGGGGCGCAGTCCATAGAGCTGTCACTCGTGCAATGAAGATGTGGTTTTAGGGTGACATCTTGGGTGACTCTCGTGAGAAGGTGAGTAAGATTAAGCGCTAGATGTTTTAAGGTGAATTAATTTAGTCAGTGTGGGAGGGGCATGGATACCATGGCAGATTCAAGGGGCCCAGCGCTTTACATGAAGGCCCATGAAGATGTAAAATCGTACATAAAATTGCATGGCTGGGGTTTGCTAACGTTTTTTTTTTCAAGAAGCCCAGGATTTCTAGGTACGTCACTGCAGCTGCTACAGCCTCACTGGCCTTCGGTTGCTGCTGCCTGTGTGTGCATAAGCCTTCAAATCTATATTTACTTAGAAAGAGAGACGGGGCAACATTTCAGGGACCAAATCAGCCCCGAACCCCACGCTCCACTAAACACACACAGTGAGATACTTATAGGTATACTGGCCAAACCCAAACTGTCGCCTTATGTAGTATTACGCGTGGGAATGCCTCTTATGGTCACTACCGTTATTAAATAGTTCATTGCAGCCCTTACAATCACAATGAAAAGGCATTTCACCTAAATATACAGACAGAGAAGAATAAACGTGTTCTTTCCTATAGTTATCAACACATGAATCGAGATATCGACTCTTAATATATTTTTCCCCACTTATTTTTAACCCGCAAAATGTTCGGTTCTGATTTCGGTGACAATTCACTAATATTCCGAACACTCAGAACGCCTGGAATTTAAACTATCACATTTTCCTTACATGTTTGTCAATGTATCAAAACGTGTAAAGACACACAAAAAAATCGAATTCAAATAAATTACAATTCTTACGTTATTCTGATTACCTGGCATTATTTCTTAAACTATCCGTATTCTAATCAGCCATCGAGAAACCAAGACTTTTTTTCATTTGCCAAATGAGTGACACGATTGCTGTGGTTAGCAACACGACTTAATTATATAAGTAACAAAAAATAAAAACTTTATCATCCCACAGATTAACGTCAAGTTATCGAGCAGATACAATAAACGTAAAGGCTTATTAATATCCCAAGAGAAGGGGGTGTGTTTTTATTTAAGTTTGGCTTTCTTTGGGTTTTTATTTTTAACTTTATTTATTGCAAAATAATCGACAGTTATGCTGTATACGCTTTAATGATGTAAGACATACACGTAAATTTGCTTGGAAATACCAATAAGATACACATAGACGATTAAATATTCAGTTGCAAACACATTATATGGGTCAAATTCTATAATAATTATATGTTTTTTATTCATCGGTAGCAATAATCTCTGGAAGATTAAGGACATTGAATATCAAGGAACTAGAATCGATGGTTATACAAATAATTTCTTTGTTTATTACACTGAACGTCATTTTACGTTAATATCAGTCTACATCAATGCATATTATACACGATGCACTTAGGCTACATCCCATTTAGCGCATGTATTTGCTGTGTAATTACTGACGACGCGATTAAATCGTTATATCACGAGAAGATCCGTTCTAACTTTGGATCCTCCACAAGATTTCCTAAAGAGTAGGAGCCCCCACCACCAGCAACCCCCCCGAGCTACGGATGGAGATCTTGTAATCTACGTCACATTTCCGGTTACCAGCAGATTATTTTTTTATTCGTCCTTCAACTATGACATTTGCAACCTAAATGTATAAAGCAACAGGAACGCTTGGAGGACATCTGTAAATGTATGAAAATAGCCTAGAATAAAATAAAATGTATGAATTTGTTTTCTCCGTATTTTTCTTATTTTTCTCCGGTGCTGGAGTTCTCCATTGCTCAGATTTTTAAAAATCACTACATTGTCAAACACCTGCGTAGAAACAAGTTTATAATTATAAACATATAATTGCAAATATCCACCTTTTGGGTGAAGTTTCCATATATGTATCCGCAATTTTTATTTGAACTTCATGCCTCCAGAACCGTCGAAGACAAGGACCGCATACAAAAACACAGACCTATAGGCTATAAAATGCATTTGAGCGTCACTAACCTGCGTGCGTTCTCTCGCGGATCTTTACATTTCCCGATCTTTCGATAACTTTCTCAGAAGCACGGAATATTCGTCAGAAAGGTTTTTTCTCCAGTGTGAACTCTAATGAGCTTGTATTTGTTTGAAATAGTTTCTTTTTTCCCCTCTGTACCATGGTTCCCAGTAGCGGATATGCTTCGCTCGGTCGGCTCCCCCGAGGTGCTGTATCGCTACATGGCTGACAAGTTCACCGCACAGTCCCAAACACCGTCGCGCATCGCCGCTTCTCTGCCCCCTGATGGCCGTAGACCACCTGAGGAAGGTCACCTGGACTCCGCCGAATGTTCACAGGCTTGTGGGCAGCCACAGACTGAATCACTGTCACCCCTTGGCCGGTCAAGTCCGCCACTGTAAGAGTTTGTTTCTGGGATCATGGTAGACCGAAGATCATTTGCTTATTGAGGTCTTGGTAGCGCCGAAGAAGCAGTGGGCCTTTCGCGGTATAAGTGACAGAAAATGGTCGGTTTTTTGCCTTCTGTAAGAATCAGAACATCACGGTGCTTTTCAGAAGTGCCTCAGTCGCAAGTTAATGTTAATTCGTTAGCAATCGATGGTTATTTCAGAAGTATGTGATCCACAGCTGATGCCCTCGGGACTGTTTTGAAACTGATTAACCGAGTAACTAACAAGGTTCTGAAGATGATAGAACCGAATCACCAGCATAACTAGTGAAGCACGTCTCTGGATAGTCTGGTAAATTGTGCGCGGGGCCAGTTTTAAGGCACCGCCGGTGGGGTGTCCTGTGTTCGCTCCTGCCAAAGGTGGGAACATCACGCTGGGCTCGGAATTGCTTTCCCTACCTTAGACGAAAGAATAACGGTAGACACTAAGCCGCGATAAAATTATAATGTAAGCTGTACATTTGGCCATTATCTCTTAAGATCAGTTAGTGTGGTGTTTGGATCTGTCACTAAATCTTTATATCAACAATAGGGTGCTAGACATCAGATGCAAATGAAATTCCACACGCCATAGTCTCGCATAAGCGCAAGTTAACGGAAGTTGGTGAAAGTGCGTCCCGGGCAGTTCACCCTATATGCCCTCCCGGTATGTGGTAATAACCATAGTGAAATGCTTCGAAACAGGCCGCGCAATACAACTGCACAGTATGCGCCTCTACTTTTAAAAGAAAGTGCGCTGGGATTGGCTGGAATTAAGTTTGATTGACGCTAGGTGGGTCTGTTTTAAAAGGACATACATGCCTTCTCAGTTTGAATTCCTAGCTAAGAAATATTACAAAGAAAATCCCTATAAACACATCGCGCATATATGCACTGTGCAGCTTAGCTAGCTCTGTATCTCATATGCACAGTATTTAAAATATCCAGGATATTGCAATCAAACAGGGCTTTGGCCCAAAGTGCCGAAAGCGCAGATAATGCAAATTGCGGCTCCAGGACAAATAGCAATAATGGTCATTCAAAGAAATCTACCCACAATCTGTTGTAAGTCAGCACCGTAAACTCAGAATATTGCACAAGTTTTTGTTTTCGTGTTTCAGAATATTGCTCAATTTTCACTCTTGTTTCTCCAGGATCAATGACATTACATAAATAACACAGATACAAAGTAAATTTGCATTTTAATTCTTTATCAAGCCGAAGTCGGTTTAATGCAGCATAAATGACTAAAATACAAAACACAGAAGATACAGTAATTTCATTTTAAAGTTTCAAGTTAAAATAATTTCATTCAGGAAAGCGTTTGATAGGAGTTTAAACTAATAAGAACATGTTTTCTGTAACAAGGCATTAATGAAGGCATATTACATTTTTCTTATATGTGTTTAAAATCATTTTTGGAGAACCAAACGTAAATCACCAGTGGTGAGAAAAAGTTGCAAGCAGCAGGATTCTTGTCTGAAATCTCTCTCGTTTGGCATCAGACTGAAGTACCAATCTGCATTCCGCCAAATCCGGCTTGGCACAATAACGCACGTTTAGGCTGCGTCGCAAAGAGATTTATCATTGAAAGTTTTTATTAGTTTTGTAATTGAAATACACCAAAAACTGAACAACGTACCTTCTCAACACCCATATCAACTAAAGCTTCAAATAAAGATGATATTCAGTGATGATCTGGTGAATATTAAAGTACGACTTCAGCAGCTAGACGAAGAGGACACTTTTATGTCCAAAACTCATATTTTAAAGAATTTCTTGAAATCTAAACAGACGTTTGTAACTGGATATGTCTAAGGACTGTACGACAATGTTACCAAATTTCTATGAAATATGTTATCTTACGTTTTCACGAATAATTTCGCGATTAACGGACATATTACTCAAAAGAAATAGATTAATTTTCCTGTAGCGTCTGAAATTATTCTTGTACTTTCCATCTATCTTCTAAACGCGTATCCTTCTCGGGTTTTTGTCATTTATCGTCAGTATTATTATTATATTCACAAAAACAGGAAACTTGCGATTTGCGTTCTTTGCACTGATCTGATGGTTCTAAAATAGCATATGTAACTTAAACTTTATAGTACAGAACCTCGGAGTCCTCGCCTGTAAGGGCCGGATTCAGTTTAACATCTGAGCCGACTTCACTGAACGTGAAAAAATATATCGCAACATCACGATTTTATTCACTGCAATAATAATTGGTTTAAGAAAATGAACTGCTTTAAGTACTTCTGACATCTTTTTAAACAAGGCATAGATTTGTTGTAAATTATAAATGTAGTTTTGTCTACAGAATAAACACATTTAGAATTTTATTATAATGCTACTGTTTAACTATTAATTTTTTGCTGTTAATTAGAATCAATAGATCTCCAATACATTTTAAAACTTGTAATTATAAGCTAGTTCATCCTAGTTCACAGGTTTTAAGTCTGTGTGTGTGTGTGTTTGTGTCTGTGTGTGTGTGCGCGCGCGTGTGTGTGTGTGTCTGCGCATATGTGGTTCTGTTTTGAATTGAATTACAGCGTGAAGTGACAGAGTGTTAAAGATCTAGTTATTTAAACAACATTGAATTCAAATGGTTGTTTAAACAGTTTCATTTCCGGTATTACTAAATGATGAAAAATATGATGCAAGTGACGGCAAACGTCAGGCATAAATTAGATAAAATTAGGAGGGAATAATTTAGTAGTATATGCTTGAAGGGTGGCGTGTGTGAAACTTCCTGCTGAACTGTCCGAATCAAATACGTGATTTCGTGTGTGTGTGTGCGTGCGTGTGTGCAAAAAACCCGCTGTGGTTACTGGATATAAAACCATCGTTTTGAAAGGTTTGGGGCATTTCAACGTCTGCTCTACGAAGCGCTGAGACCGCTTTAAAAAAAAAATCTACCTTTAATGGGTACTGTACGTGCAACTTAATGAATGTCTTGGTAGAACTGGTACATATATCTGAAGCTGTGTTTAGGTTTTATTAACTCTCACGTGCAGAACCTCCACACTAGCCCTCAATATGGTATGTGTACTTTAACTACCAAAGTAAAGAACTTTAGAAGACATCAGTAAAATTAATTTCCCCGATTTAAAAGGGATTCATCTGGACCACCACTGTCACAGGTTGCTGATTGAGTTTATTGTTGCGCTCGTACAGTTTACGAGGTCGAATACACCTATAAATACTCTTTGTGAGTCTTCTGTTAGATAACAATCGGGGACAGAGTAGGGCGCTTACATTTTAACATCCGTCAAATATGCTAGAGCTACATTTGAACATTAAATTAAGAATCACACTTAACACTTAGAGATGTATATATGGGAGCAATGGACATAGCATTGGAAGTTAGTTACAGTTTAATAAACAAGATACCTATTGGAACATAAGACACAATTATTATCCACGTCCATCTTGAAACTGCGTATTCTGGTCCGGATCGTGCCGTAATTGTTATTTAGACTAAGCTATTTGGAAAGTTTTTAAAACAAATTAGATTCAGATTTCAAAATCAGTAAAAAGAAAAAAAAAACCTCAACAGTTAAACGGCCATGTTTGAGTACTTTTTAGTTTGGCCGTTATTGGGTTAACTGCAGGAGAAATGCCTTCTCATCAGTAAACATCGGGAGCAGACCTATAGAGGCGGTCGCTTTCGGTGAGTGCCGCAGTGATCCAGTACTATCAGTCGCATGCACGTGAGAAAGGATTTTTAAAATAAAATTAATTTAAAATGCTGTAGTACATGAAATCTACATGGGAGTCCTTGGAGTGTAAATTTGAATTTAAACTAAGAATTCTCCTTCACTCTATCAGTAATCAGCAGAAATATGAAACTGTAACTTTTTATATGCAGATACAATTATTATTAGTATTGTTGCTGTTGTTGTTACTACTACTACTACTAATAATAATAATATGTAGCAGGTGTTGTTTTGCTAGCAGTAAACGGGATGGTAATAGTGTAGTATTTTGTAATATTTTAGTGTGAGTACTTAAAACTTTGAAATTGGACCGTTAAAACACTGCCACAAAAATGCAGACTATATTTTCTAAAACCTATTTGTTTTTGCACGTGAGAAGATGCTACTACTTAAAATCGAATCATTGAATAACAGGTAATTTGAATATAGGCTCCATAAGCGCACGTGGGAAACGAAGGACGGTGAATGTACAAAACTGCTAACTTGCTAACAATTTAACTTTCTAATTTCGTCGAAAAAGAATTCAAAAATAGGGGAACTGTGGCCTCACGTGACCATGTGACACAGACTGATAGTCCCCGATCGCATTTCCTATAAGTTATTGTTAAAGCCATTTAAGACAAACTTCAGGGTAGATCGTTAATTGTGTGGAGTCTCGGCATTGCCTGTCGTGTCCTGCCGGTGTTCAGCCGGGTGCCAAACCGAGGGAAAGCGCACATGCTTCTGCCGTCACTTCGGCTGTTCTACAAGCATTTAACATCATCCTCGTGTGGGCCTACAGCCCATTAATAGTAACCCTACCGTGCTGGGCAACTTCAACAAGCCAATAAAATTCCTGCAAGAAAAGTTAAGAAAACATAATTGCCTGTAATTTCTGGCAGTGAGAACAGGATGCAATAAAGCATGAGTATTGGGCTTTGCAGTATTATTTATTGTCAGACATGAATACGCACGTATCTGTGATATAGAAGACTTTCTTAACATGCGCTATGCCTCAAACTTTCTTGATATTTCTCTTGATTTCCTTGTGCAGAAACTCATCTAAAAGAAGGCTATTGCACGGCTTTAAGGAAAACACACGGGAAAGGACAGATAAATCAACCAGGAGTTTACATCACAATGCTCGTTATAATCCAACCTTAAGTGTCTAGTAAATCATATAAACAACTGAACGTGACCGGTATTTCCTCCTCTTCCGCAGTGCATGCATTTGGGAGCAATAAAGCAAACCCACCTCCAAATTGTGATCAAAGCCTTTAATGTTCTCCTGGCACGTCTCTCACTTCATACAAACATTCTTCCACTATCTCCAGTCGTGGCTATTTTGTTGTAGATCGTTTAATAATTAGGAACATTATAAATTAGACGAGTATTTTAGTAAAAAAAAAAAAACTCACCTTAAAATTTTATTCACATTCTCGACGAGTGTACCCTAGAGATGAATACTGCATATATGGAAGGTTGCTGCAGAATGAACGGTTGATGTGGACGAATTCTTTTCTTTTCTCACACTTCTAAAATAAAGAATTGCGACGTCTTTCTGGATTAAGCCGGCCCTAGGATCAGCAGCGGCTCGTAGTCATAAAGCGTCGCTTGTAGCATTCAGCGAGACTATGAACTTGATGAAAATGTTTCCTGCGGCGATTCGGCGGCAGCCCTGTGTGTCTGCCTCACCAGCCCGAATTTTGAGAGACAAATCTGAGGATATAACAATTACTGCCATCTTTCTTTCTTTCCTTTCTTTCTTTACTCAGTCCCACACCCTATAGTTCTTTGGTACAAACGAACCCCCTCCCTTACAGCTTCAATAAAGCAAGATTTCGGAACTCTGCCAAATGTACTCATAGCCGCGTGAAATGAAATGCAAAACAAACTGATAATAATTAATGAATAATATATAGGCCCACCATTAAACATCACTACAATATCATCCTACATATGCGACAGGATTAAACAAATTTAGACATTTTGTAAATTTGTTTAATCCGAATTAATTGCAAAAATATTCGCTTTGAAATTTCACGTTAGAAAACTCATTTCGTTGCAGAAACTTTAGATATTTTTTTTACTTCGGTAAAGTTAAATTCGGGAAACATTCAATTACACAAGTGTTTACATAGGTTTCAAAAATTACATATACAAACGCAAACACGATGTATACAATCTGGCTATTTTTTAATGCAACAGCTGCAGCGATTCGACAGGATAGAAGGCTATAGCAACTGGAAAGTTAATACGCATACATTTTACGTATTGTATATGCATATATTTCCTCCAAGTTTTTTTTAACGTAGTCTGCTAAACAAAATATCCTTAGTCATTTTACACGGGTACAACAGTTAGCTAGTTACAAAAAAGTAAGATTTATTCATGCGAGACATTCCGCTGCCTTACCTGCAAATAATACCTCGCCTAACCAATCAAAATAAAGCTTCGAGTCGAACTGCCATTTTCAATATCAAACTGTGCCAATCAAAAAGTATCTAGCCAATTAATTTACTAAGCTTTTGTCACGTGTCAGTGAGGTAGCGGGAATCTCATTGGCTACTGTAGGACTGCCTCCAGAGTTCATTTATGTGCTGGGAGTGAGTGATTGACTTTATCAGTCCAAGGACATCATTCACTTGGAAAGGGGGGGAAGTTCGATCCTCTTTTTAAAGGATCGCATTTGCGGGAGTTTTTTTCCTCCCCTAGTTACCAATACAAGAAGCATTTTGTTTATTATGCGACAGTTTAGTGTTATCTGCTTTTAAAATTCTACATCATTGGTCACAGTAAGTTGCTAGTTTATGAACGTGAGTTTTAACATTTTGCATAAAAGCTGCATCTTTTGCTTTACGTTCTATTTCTTTTGCTCTGAAATGACCATGCTGCTTGACAGCGGTCCACAGTTCTCGGCGTTAGGCGTTGGAGGCTTTGGGACGCCGAGGCATCATGAGATGGGAAACAGGGATCCTGGACTGGGGCTCAATCCCTTTGGAGATTCATCACATTCTGCTGCCTTCAAGCTCAGCCCCGTAGCTCACGATATTGCCGCCAGCCAGACTTCTGCTTTCACGGCACAAGCCTCTGGTTATGCGGCAGCTCTCGGACACCACCACCACCACAGCAGCCAGGTGGGATCCTATGGCACCGCAGCGTTCAATTCTACGCGGGATTTTTTGTTCAGAAACCGTGCAGCAGGTATCGGAGAGTCTGCGGCGAGTAACGCGCAGCATGGGATCTTTGGTCCTTCGGCGGGGAGTCTGCACGGACCCACCGGGATCTCTGAAACGGCGGGACACCTCTTGTTTCCAGGACTCCACGAGCAAGCCACGAGTCACACTTCGCCGACGGGACACGTAGTAAACACGCAAATGCATCTTGGTTTACGCGGAGATATTTTTGGAAGACCGGATCCTTACCGACCGGTTACCAGTCCTCGTACAGACCCTTACGGTGCTACCCAGTTGCACAACTACAATCACTCTATCAACGTGAACATGCCGACGCATCACGGACCGGGGGCTTTCTTTAGATATATGAGGCAGCCCATTAAACAAGAAATGTCCTGTAAGTGGATAGATGAGAACCAGATGAATCGAGCGAAAAAGACATGTGACAGGACTTTCAGCACCATGCATGAGTTAGTTACGCACGTCTCCATGGAACATGTTGGCGGTCCGGAGCAAAGTCATCATACTTGTTTCTGGGAAGACTGTCCCAGGGAAGGGAAGTCTTTTAAAGCCAAATACAAACTTGTTAATCACATACGAGTGCATACTGGTGAAAAACCATTCCCCTGTCCGTTCCCTGGGTGTGGAAAAATATTTGCCAGGTCGGAAAATTTGAAAATTCACAAAAGAACACACACAGGTAATATATTTTAATGTTTTACGTTGATTTTTGTGCTCTCTTCACAAATGCAAGATGTAATATTTGGCGTGAGGAGTTTCCGTATAAAAATAGGATGTAATGTATCCGACGGAGCGTGAGGGGCCTTTTTCGTCATTAACTGAATAAAAGAAAACGATGAATCGCGTCTACGGTGTTGCTGGGGGCTTCCACTGTTTGTTTATTCTTGAAAGAAATACTAGTCTTCAACATCAAGATTTAAATAGGAGGAAAGTTGATATTAAAATACTGCTGAATTATGAGTGTTATGGGACTGTGTAACGGTAAACGTAAAAAGGGCGCCTGCCTTTTGCTGACGTTGGGAATTCGGTTGTTATTTGGGAGTTTGCAGCCGCCTCCCTCCCCATTGTGACCTGCACATCAGTATGTGTGAGCGGCTCCTGGCCTAACGTGTTTATCCAAGTTGATAAACTACTTCCGCTAGTTACGGTTGTTTATTGGCTAGCTGTCTGGGTAAGGTTGTTGTTCCTAGATTATATTTGATTTTCCATTACTATGATAGGCACCTGCTATGTACGATGACTAGGTATTAAGATAAAATAACTATTATTGTAGTGTCCGAAGTGGCTGGGAAAAATAAGGCCATCTAGACTAAAGTGTCTATATTTAAGTGAAGCCACTGGTGCATTCATACCTATGAGTGCCGTGAGTATTTCTAATGCCGTGTCCCAATTGACTCTTATTCAGCCGTTTACTGGGTCGCCGAGTGTAAACTGCGGGTCAGAATGTATCGTGTTTCCTTGCAGGACTGTCAGTTGGTGCAAATCCTTTACCGAGTGGGGAAGTGCGAACGCGGGGTGAAAATGTTTAGTTAGGCTACCAAGTAAGTTTGTTTCACGTCAAAATGTGTGTGTTTTTCTCCTGCAGGTGAAAAGCCGTTTAAGTGCGAGTTCGAGGGTTGTGACAGACGCTTTGCAAACAGCAGCGACAGAAAAAAGCACATGCACGTGCACACTTCAGACAAGCCGTACATTTGTAAAGTCTGTGACAAGTCCTACACACATCCTAGCTCTCTCAGGAAACACATGAAGGTAATGCACCACAAACACATTTCCACCTGGTGTTAAGAAGGCAATCATTTGCAAAGGATACTTAAGTGATTTTATTTTAAGATTGGATTCAGTGCCGCTTGGTATATATACCGTACTAATATTTTGGAATATGCAGCACCAATTTGGAACAACGATTATTATTATTATTATTATTATTATTATTATTATTATTATTATTATAGTGATTGTAAAAATAATCTTGCAGGTTCACGAGTCGCAAGGTTCAGAGTCCTCTCCAGCTGCGAGCTCCGGGTATGAATCGTCCACACCACCCGCTCTAGTGTCAGCAAACAGCGAAGACGCGACAAAACCGCCCTCGTCAAGCATGCAAAACGCCCCAACACACAGCGAGGGACTTCCGCCCAACTTTAACGAATGGTACGTTTGAAATCCAGCAGCAGAAGCGGACCAAAAGGTTAAAGAAACCCAAGCCACTGGCACCCAGAGGTGTTTCAAAACGGTCAATGGAGCTACTTTACGAGGAGACGAGATGGCGTCAGATTCGCCGCGCCGTCAGCCCTCGTCCCTTCTCAGGATTCAAAAAAATGACTTTTATTCTGAGCGAGAAGTAGAATTATAAAAATACGACACTGCTTTCTAAAAATCAACCAATGGAGAAGTCCGTGTTAAGCTGAAAGATAATTTTATTTTTACTTGTATTTTTTTTCCTCAAAATCGTATTTAAAAGAAATAAAAAGGAATAATCCTTCACGATGGGTCATATAAGGGTGATGCTCAGGTCACCATTGAATTGATTGTTAAAACTTCACACAGTCTTAAAAAACGTGCCAAAGTCTTTGTCTTGAACTTGAACAACAATGAATATATGCTTCGTGAATGTATTTTCCTTATTTTATGCGGTCTAATCTTTTGTCATTATCCGTTTTCAGGTTGAGAAATGTGGTATTCGATTATGATTGTCACCCTTGAATAAACCGTTGCCTTTTGTTAATAACAATGTAAATACATAACCATGATGCCATATTTATCCATTTGTAATTTAATTATCGGCATAAGTTCTGAAAATGATATTTATGGAAATGTTTTCTAACACTATGTACAGTTTTGAGTCGATAACATTAAAATTCTCAAATATAAAGCTCACATATTGCAATTGTATCTGTTTTTTTAAATACATACTTTTGTCTCAAAACTCGGTAAAAAAAAAAATACGCACGTGGATGGACGTTTGTATTATACTGTTTTATTCCCACTCACTCTGTTTAGCGTGTGAGGAAAGTTATAAAAACCTATTTTAGCCTTTCAGCAATCTGTTAATGCATTATATAGAGGCAGCGCTAACAATGTAGCATGTAACATTCAAACTTCCCGCGAGCAGTGTGTCGTGAACTTTTAATACATATTAATTTATTTTCATCGCTCTTATGTTTTCCCATGCTATTGTGAAGCCTGTCTGATGGTGTTGTGAAAATACAAAATTAAAAGTAAATCTGAAGAAAAAAGTAAAGTAACGTTTTTGTCATGGGTTTAGGTAAAACCGCCGTTGGTTTAGGAATATTGATTAGGCTCCAAGTGCTGTCCACCATTATCTCAATGTACTTCCGTTTTCATTTTTACCATAATGTAGGCTTCTCTTCGAATACATACAGCCAGTCTTTTGTAGGCCTTCATGACTGCATAGTGACTGTATTCAAAGTGGGAAGTGGGGAAGTTGCAAACAGTTGTCAGACATAAATTCAAAATGATGTTTAAAGTAACGGGACTCTCCCTGTTATTTGAGGTTACAGAAAATAACTTCTAGATCCGTTATTGTCCCAGCGTATATTGTCTTTGTAGATGTAAATATGTGTTCCAGTGATTGCATTAATGTCACAGCACAGTAACTTTAAAATAAAAGTTTGTCTGTCAGTATCCTTGTTATAATGTAGTTTTTCTGTAAAATAAAAATGACCAATTATTTGTGTAGCATCATCAATGTATTAATAAACACTGGATTGCACTATAATACATTGTCGCTCGGAAAATTACACCGAAATAAAGTCAATACGTAGATGCCGGTAAATGTAACAAAACTCGTATTTTTATTTCGGTTTTAAAGATTTGCAAGTAGCGGACAGTGTAACCAGGATCTGTGTTCGCGAAGGTCAACACTTTCCGAAGTACTATAAAGTTGTTAACATTAAGGAAATTACCTCCGTTCAGTGTATCATTAAACAGTCTAGGCCGAATTAAAACTCCAGATTCTTTGATCGCCACTTCCCGCATTTTTAACCCAAACTCTCGGAATATTATTAAAAAGAAAACAACGCGTAACTTAGGAAAAACAAGGAACACTGTACCAACAAGCATTTAGTCAGCGCAGATCCTTATCAGAAATAAAATCATAAAATAAAATTCTTTCGTCTTTCATTTACAAAGTGACCTTAGACTGACACTGAGATTTCGAACTAAACATACGCTTTTAACAACAATGTTAAATACACAGCGTCCCATGAGCAACTTTAATGCGTCAAGGCGAATTGCTATGACAACTGGACTGCTGGTTTTTTAATGCATATATCTGCTGAGAAGATGAGTTGCAAGTGCAGTTCTTAATTTCATAACCGCATATTGTAAGATTATAACTGAATTAATAGGTGAGAAGATTACACAAATAAATAACGTCTCATACTTATCTGTCAATGCCAGCAACACTTCCTTGTTGAGGTGGTGTACAATGCCTCACGATTGAGGGCCTCAAAGTGTTAAATAGGTACTTAATGGTAGAGAGTGTGCATCAGGTGACATAAATACGGTATTTAAGATGGGGCATATACGCAAAAATATGTAAAAGGAGGTTAATATACAATATTAATATCAACATTTTAAAGGTTAATATCTATAATTGTGTTACAAAACAGTATAGTTTTATTTACTATTTAATGGTATGCAATTACTTTCTGTTGGGGAAATTTTGAAAAACAAATTATTTTTGTGAAATTATGCCATAAAACCCATACACAAACGATTTAGTATTTCAAAACCGGAAAGTGTTTTGTTTTTGTCTTTGGTGTATTTAAAATACATGAAAATGAAAATGTGATTTTAAAAAACAGGCCAAACTATGCAGACAGTAATAGGTTGTAGTAAACAATGACAGAGTGATAATCACTGGGCTTCCTTCTTTACAACTTCTGTGGTTGTTTGGCCGCATCCATTTTATATATGGATTATTATAAGTAAATTAACATTCTCCTACACTATTATTTAGGTTGGACAACAAAAATGTTCAGAAGATGTGTTTAAATGTGTGGACCAGTATCAAACATGTTAATTTCCATAATTATTTGTTAAGCTGTAGCAAGACTATATTTATAAAATACTTTATATTAAATGAAAGACAGGCTGCACAGCTGCAGAAACGCAAATACACTGGCACAAACATACATTACTATAATCCAGCTGCAGAAATGCAAATACACTGGCACAAACATGCAATATTATAATTTGCAGTTGCAGAAACGCAAATGAACTTGCACAAACATACAGTGCTACAATCCAGCTGCAGAAATGCAAATGCACTGGCACAAACATACAATACTACAATCCAGTTGTAGAAACGCAAATACACTGGCACAAACATGCCATATTATAATTTGCAGCTGCAGAAACGCAAATGAACTTGCACAAACATGGAATACTATAATCTGCAGCTGCAGAAACGCAAATACACTGGCACAAACATGCAATATTATAATCCAGTTGTAGGTTTTTTTGCACTATAACGACAGACTACATTTCCCTTTTTGCACAGGCACATATAATCTGCCCTGACAGATACAGTTGCTGCAGACTAGCATGAAGTTACAATATGGCGGCATCTGATGGAGCGCTCACCTAATAAAGATCCCAGTGAAGTCAGCGAACCGTCTAAGTGTGAGATCTGCATGTTCATCTCAACCCAGGACGACGCTATCGCGTTTCACCAGACGACTGTAGAATCCTCAAGATAACTAAAATCATTTCGTTAGTGGTTTTACAAGGACTGCAGAATCAGTCAGTTTGTATTCTACATATGGCTACGATGAACAGTAAATGTGCTGTTTTCATTACAGAGTACAAACTAAATTTTCAATCTGCAAGGTCTCAAAAGACTGAAAATCTGCTCTGTCACAATGTTATGGGGATTTTTAGTGAAGCGAGAGAATGAAAATCACCCCTCTTCCACACAATCATTCTTTTAAGCCTCGCTTACACTTTTATGGCAATGAAAGGCACAGTTGTATTCAGCATTATATCATTTTTAAAAACCATCAGAGGCTGCTGACTGAACGGAAAGCGAAGCGACTTCATGGGAAAAGATGAAACTTAGCAGGAATGGGAGGAAGGCAAACGTTCATCTGATAATCAGATCACAGATATATTTATTTTAGGGTATCTATACAACAGTGTTTTCAGTATTAAACAACAATATCAGTTAATCAAAATATCAAGCAGGAACCATCTTAAATAGCCTATCTGGAGGAGCCCGATTTTAAAGGGTCATTTATATTTTACACAGAAATGCATACTTAACAAAAAGCCCCTATGCCTATATAAATGCGGATCCTAAGGCCTGCTCTCTTTCTCCAAGTCCCAGTATATATGCAGTTGTCTAGCAGCTACAACTGACCATCCTCTCCGCTCTGTACACATTGACTAAGACTGTGTACCATAAAACAGTTTATAGGTGTGTAAGCGTGAAGATTCCTGCAGATCTTTGGAAAGGTGCCACCGAGTTTTGCGAGAGCGACATACTGTGCTGCCTTTGACCTTCTGCTCAGTCGCACACTGGGTATTTGTAAGGGGAGCTTGGAAGCGCGGCCAGAGCATATAAAATAAGCAGCATCCGAAGCGCTTGTGTCATGGAACACGCTTTACGAGATCCTGGCCCAATATATAATGTGTAATGTGAGTTCGCCTACACCTCCAAATACGAAGCGGCTGCCCAGCGCCTCTCCTGTGCGTTATTTATATTTTCAAAAATCCTCCTATCCGTCCATTCAACCATCCATCCATCCATTTCCCATGCCAGCTAGTCCTATATATGTTAAAAACGGGTGGAATATTAGATCTACCAAAACCAGGTCTGCTTAGTCCGATTTATCCGTATGAATTGTTTATTTTATATTTATCGCACACATTAGCCGAAATTTTAAAGCTAAATGCGACCCCATTAAACGCGTATGTTCGTGATATCACAAGTATAGGCCTACAAGCCAGTATGTGACGTTAGTCTCAAATTAAACATATAGCATCATAAAAATCCAAAAAGCGCACTTCAGGATTTTTTTCCAACGTAAAAAATTGGCATGTAATCTTTAGCTATCGACAATCAATTTAATATTTACCTATTGACTAAACGCAAATCGTATCGGGCTCCTGCTTTACAAGAAGTAATAACTGAATCGTGCCACATATATAGTGTGATTATGTAATATTATAGACTGCTGTATATTATTTTAGTTTTAACCTTAATTATGTAACCGCTAAGTTTTTATAACATGTTAAGCAATAATTACCACTGAATAGTTTCAGAGGCTTATTCACGTCACGCTGTGCAGGGAGTATCAACATTTATATATGATTATTTAATTTCCTCTTACATGACTATAACTTTTGTGATGGAATTATTATTTAATTATTATTTAAGTGACTGAATTGCTCAGTGTTTAGTTTAAGCTGTGTCTATAACTTAAATTAATTAGCAACTTACAACTATATAATCGTTTTCTTACTTCAGGTCAGAAGTTCCTTTTAAATTAAACCAGTCCGTATTGAATTATAGCCGATAATAGTACTCCGTAAACTTTAAGCTGTTGTAGCAATGGGTATGGCCAGAATTACCAAGGCAAAGAAACTTTTTATTGAGCCAAAGAAACGTTTTATTTTGCAATGAAAACGCAGGAAATTGAATCAGAAAGATTCGCAACTTTGACGGGTAGTTTTTGCCTGAGGGAGTTTAAAGATTTATTGTATAACGCTGTACATTAGGTACTCCATACTCCATCTGTCACATCATGTAATATTGGGTTATTCTCAATCGTTTAGTGCAAACTCAATCACTATTAAAAATTCATAAATCAGCTTAAATGTATTGAAATTTACGGTCCTCAAATTACAGCATACGGCACTTGAATGGTAATTTCACCTGTAATTTACAAGTTAGGTGCTGAATATTCAATGAACCTTAAGGAGAATAATACAGGATACGCGCCTCAGAAAGTTGCATTAGGACCTGCATCAAGGCCGCTGTGACTGAAAGAGGATCGAACAATAGCATTATCATGTACCTTGAATCAAAGGACCTTAGACCCCAGCCGTTCGGGGACAATTCGTTGCATATTTCACTTGTAAGCAGTCGAATACTTTGCAATATACTTCTCTGGGTCAAATCTTCTTCATAATGTTTTGGTTTTGTATCGGGTGACAGTTTAAACTGGCTTTCAAGTGTAAAAGTTAAAATGCAAGATCGACAGCAGCTCACCTCTCGCCCGAAAGCTGTCCACCCCCCTCAGAACAATACAGACCTTAAGAGGAAGATGCACCGCGACAGCCTGATTTATACTGACTGATAGCAAACTATACCTAAATAATCAATATTTGGATAGAGCAATGTATATCGATTGTACATTTGTCGCCATTCACAATTTCCCCACCTTTGATAGATAGATAGATAGATAGATAGATAGATAGATAGATAGATAGATAGATAGATAGAATTTGCTATAGGTAAAATAAATAAATAAAATGTAGCCTACTCAACATTCGGATTTAACAATATTGTTATACGTCCCTTTAACAGCTGTCTGACATGCACATTTAATACATGAATTCCACACATTCTTTCAACAGGACAAGTGGTTCATCAGTTCCTCGAGGTAGTCTAACATGTTGCAAGATCATAGCATTAAGTCTGCGAGTGATGTCAAACTGCCAGTAAATGTGATTTACGTGCTGCATCTTTTCTAGTTTAGAACACATCGTGTCCCTCGTTTCCATCTGTTGCTTATGTGCGTTTCAGTTTATTGTAACATTCTACCTTTTGTCATTACATTGTCATTAATGCGAAATTAAATCTCAACTTATTACTAATGTTACTCCCTTTAATGACAGTTGATGTCGGGAAGATTTTAATGCTCAGCTACAGCAATTTTAATTCTTTATCGTAAGAAAATGTGTCAGAAAACCTTAAGGATGTATCCATAGACCTGGCAGGCAAGAGTGAGTTAATGTGTCCCCAGAGTGTAAGTTACAGCGGTAACGCCTTATTCAGCGAAGCAGATGTTGGGCAATGGTAATTCAGCTCTTCACAATGTTGTCCTGTCATTTGGTCGTCTTATTCAGTCCCACTGAAAGACTTATTTTAAAGCAATTGACATTTTTTGACACTTCACCGATATAGATGCACCCCTCACGACTTTCACTCCTAAAGCTATCGTTAAGGTGACCTTATTTGGGTTACCAAGTCTAGACTAATTGCTGACACGATCTGATGAGGTACTTCAAGCGTTGCAACCTCACTGGACGTGAAAGGCTTCGCCAGTCATCGATAATGTGCTTAAGCAAGGTCAAGACTGAAACACCGTTAAATTTGCCTCTAACTTTCACGTTAGCTATCGAACATTTAATTAATTATGGCTTTTCCGAAAGTTAAAGACACAAGCGATACTCCCTTAAATTACTTGATCAAACGGCAGGTATCACACAAAAGCTAAAATAATTAGACCTATCATGCACCGCTTAGGGTCAACCTCATTTATCTGTTTTAGTCCTTTTTGTAAACTGCGATGGCCATTGATTTTTATTTTGTATGCATTAAAAGCAAATTTAAACTTGTATTTTAGCGAGGGAAACTCCGATGATTAGATAGTTGTTTGAAAATCTTGTATCACTGAAGCGTCTGCTGGTAAGTTTGCAAATGAATGGCCATTCTGCATCTTTTGTTGTTTGGCCCTACAAATTTCCCACTGAGTGCCTAGCCTCGAGGGACAATTAAAAGTACAGATCAGTGCTTTACAAGAACCTCACCCCTTTTGATTAGGGACCAGTGAATATTCAGGGCTGAAGAAAAAATTGAATGAAGTAATGAATGAATGAGGGGAAATGAATATCTAAAGCTCTTTGGCAGAAATGAAGGATCTGTAAAACATTGCTTTTAGAATCCAAAGATTAGTTTAGTAATTACTGACAAGGCTATTTATCCATAAGATCTAATATAATCTTGAAAAAGCTCTTTGAACTTTTTGGCTTTATCCTGGGAATGCCTAAAATTAAGCATTAATTCTACATTAACGCGTGTTTATAATATAATTTCTAAATGCATCCAAAAGAAGTTTTGTGCAGAGTATGACAGGCTGACCAATCAAAGCATTTTCATCACTGTTACAAACTCACAGATGCCCTAACAGCAAGAAAAGCTCATCTTTTAAAATGTTTTAATCTAGGCAAAAACGCAACGGTTCCTGTAGTGTACATTTTTACACAAGTGCAGTGCAAACCCGTCTACCTAAAATATCTCGTGTAACTTTAGTATAGTCACGCACATAACTGTTTTCATAATGGAAGCAAACTGTAAATTGCAAAAAACGTTCATTTAAAATCACCCAACGACAATAAAATCTAAGTAAATGTGGGAATTCTTTTAAATGTTTTACTGAAGCTTTCAAATCTTTGGCGTCATAAGTACACACATCACATGAAACAAAATGGATAAACATTTTTTTTTTCTTGGCCGACGTACAAAGTGAAGTATTTGGCCTACAGCTAAAAAAGACAGACTTGATTAATTTGTCATCTTATGGGTCTAACCTCCACCTGTGTCTTTATTTGGTGATCACTGCACTAAGTTCTTAATCTACAAGCTTCTTAAGGAGGCTGCCGATTTATCCATCTTAAATGGGCCCAGACAGGGCTTTGAGCTTTAATTGAATAATGATTGAACAACAACTTTAAATCTCTGCAGCCCTTCTTGCGTCCAGTATATTTAGAGTGTTAATTAGACAGACCAAAGCCACAAAGGCCTTTTCCCTTCAGGAAGCTGATGTACTGATGGCCCGCCACTGTACTGCACTGCCACTGTACTGCACTGCCACTGTACTGCCACTGTACTGCACTGCCACTGTACTGCACATTCTGACCATACTTTGCAGCCAGCAAGTGATTCCAGTGCACTTTCCATGGTGTTCACTAAAACAAAAAAGCTGTGTATAAACACTAACATATTTTTGTTAAATACATTTATTTTTCTTTTGTTTGATCTTGTGTTTCATGCCTGGATTCTAGAAAAACTTTCGGCAACGCGCCTTATCTGCAAAATGGGCAAATATTTCGCTTCCATCATTTTCACCATGAAAATATGGTTTAAGAAAATAGAACTAAGAAAATAAAAACTTTGTGGGCGTTTGGTGGCTTGTTGCATAACTGCTGTGCAACAATGTATATATTGTCTTAAGCCGAGAAGTTTCTAGCTATTGAAAAATCAGGGGATCAAGGTTTTTTTTGAAGGAAGATTGATATGGGGGTTAAACTACTTGGGGCCATAGACCCAAGTCACCAGACCTAACGACACACGTGGTCTTAAGCATATTTCAGTGTCGTGACGATTTTGTTTTAAAATAATAATCTATTACTGTGAGCCTCATAAAAAACACTGATCTGGGAAGAAGTAGGGGGGGCATTTGAATGTTTCTCATTTCGGGTAAAATAGCTTGGGGGCTGCATATGTATACGAGGGCAAGTATGTTTCATGGAAATATTTTTGGAAGAAAACAGAAATGTAAATAGAACACAGCAATTCTGCAGTCAAGGCCAACAAGTTGAAGGATGGAAGAGACACTGGTTTGTCACAGTTGTGTGTTCAAAGTGTATGAAACTACGGGCATAATCAGAAGCTGTGGGCAATTCAGAGATGCCACATCACTTAGCCGCATGTTTAAGGTTGGAAGATGGATGGATGGGTGGATGGATAAGAAATATTGTACTCTTCCACAAGGACAGATTAAAATAAAAAAAATCCCAATAGCACATAAACTCTATTCCTTTTTAGCTTTACAAATTACTCGACAGATCATTTTCAAACATTTTCTCATAAGAATGACCGAAACTCAGCTCACTCTGTAATCAGTCATTGTTCTTCATCGAAACAGCCAACCAATTTGGAGAAGTTTGAATAGCTGGCGAAAGACTGTCGGGGGGGGGGGGGGGGGTTCCTTTT
>JAODJW010000048.1:7641731-7660074 GCA_026777045.1 Hyperopisus bebe
CATGACTCTCATCACAACGCAGGCACTATGGAGGGTGGGGGGACGATGGGTGGGGAGGCTAATGTGCTGAGGGCTGCGGGCGGCCTGCCTTTGATCATCCTCCACCAGGCCTGCTGGCACTGGGGTCACGGTGCCCAGGCTAATGGTGGCCAGTGTACCCCGCATACACTGAACTGGTATGGGAACACTGCATCTGCCCGGGCATCGCGCCATCCAGCCGCCGGAGCTGCTCGTTACATTCTCAGTAAATTAATTAACAATTATGTGCACTGGAACAGCAGCAAGTCCCACTGGGGAAATAAGACCTTTCGGTTCAAAAATTATGTAGTAAAGATCATAGGCCCAATTTGGGGGGGGGGGGATTTAGCCTCCCAGAAACATTATTTTTTCTAAATTCATTTACTGATTTATGGGGACGCAAATAGAGGCTGATCTCTCGTGTGGGTCCGGTCCGAGAATCACCCCTGGAAACAACGTATGGATGAGAAACAGAGTGAATGAATTATGCCAGCGAAACACTTTGTAAATCTTGCTTGGGCCATGAATTTGACCAAACAAATCAATATACAACGTAAATTGTAGCGAATGTAATTGCATCTCACGAATTACCGGGAAAAATTCTTTACAGAAGCATTTTGTTCCGCAATTGTAAAAATTTGCCGTAGTATTGGACTTCAAATCAAAGCATCCATCTTAAGCACAAAACATGTGAAGGATGTAATAAAAAAAACGCAAGGAGAAGCAAGATAAGCTACTGAAGGTCTGTGATCAGGTGGCAGAAGCAGGCCCAGGACGTTACATGGTGGAAGCTGACCATCAGCTTCAGATTCCCGCTTCTTTACAAAGATACACAAACATAACAGATCAAAAACGCAATACCAGCTATCCCACAAATCTGATGCGAAGCAGCAAGACAGATATAGCAGTGCTGTCTCATATGTGCCGCTGGAGTCTGCTTCAGAACACAGAGTGGATTCCTTGCTCTGGTTATTTTTTTTTATTTCTTATTGATCACGTAAGAAGATTGTATGAGTGAGTGTCTTTTAATTTGCCCTGCAGTTCAGCCTGGTCCTAAAGGCCTGTAGGGTAGCATTTGTTTGCATTGGTAGCTATTATGTCTATTTTCAAGGAAGTTTGTCAGCTAGAAAGATTTAATTAAAGGGCCCATTGTCCTATTGTGGTAGCTTCTCCATTGCCATCCACGCCACAACACTACACGTCTGAAATTAATTAGAGCAGGGTGCCTTTGACAGGGCAGATATTCAGTGCTGAATAGAGGAGAATCACCTTCTGCTGAATGAGCCGCTTACTTTTAAGAAGATGCTTTATTTTTCCACACTTGAGGTTTGTTGTGTCCTGCACCCATTATCCTATTCAGAGTACGCTTTCATGCCCCCCCCCTTCCCCCGGAAATGAAAAAAAAAAAGTCTTTGTGCAACATCCACGAATGCCGTAAATGTGTTCATGGCAGGTAGCCTCACAGAGAGTTAATCCCTTGAAAAGGGGCTGTGGAAGTTCCCTCTTGGCTGCCAAGGGCTCGTCATCAATCAAGCACTTAAGCCAGGCTTGCACTAATGGCCACGGAGCACAATCCTCTCCACGGTGAGAAACGCCAGCGATTGTTTATAAACTGCCTGGCCGTGGGGAACAAACAGTGACGCGTGAGCGCTGATGGGAGGAGAATGCGGGGGTGTCTGAACGTCAGTGTTTGTTTGTCCACAGGTTCACAGCCACCGGGACACAGTAAGACGGTGGAATGCCGGCTCTTTCATTGGCGGGACTAACACCCATCCATCCTTCCATCTTCCATCTGCGTATCCAGGCCTGCTTCTGGGGGAAGGGGTCTGGGGGCAATTCCAGGAAGCACAGGGCAGAAGAGGTGTTTCTCATTAAGCATACTGCACCATACCTGTGTTCTCGTCTGTTTGACATCATGCTCCATTGGCGAAGACCAATACTATGGAAGATGGTAAAAATCCCCGGTAATTCTTGCCCCGCCCCAAATTTCAAAGATACATCATTTGCGCCAAAGGAGACCAATCCCATGATTCATTGCCACCCAAGTTCGTTCTTGGGTGGCGAGTTAGCAAGACTGCTCTTGCCAAGAGCACAAGTACTATCTTTGCGTTCTTGGTATTGAGATTCACCCAACATAAGGGAACAACCTGGAGAGATGTCCGTCAAATGGCACAACACACATAATAAGACACTAGCAGTGTGGTACAATATGTATCAATGCAGTTGATATATTTATTTGATGTCGTTATTCAATAGAGGGATTACAATTTTGTGTGCTCTGTGGGATTTGACCACATGACAATAGCATTGTCAGCACAATGTTCCTGTTGTTGAGCTACAAATTGTACGTGCTAGTAAAAATGAATCACTACCATTGTAAACAGATTACCTCACTTCAGGCCCAGACTACCCTTTGTTGGCTTAAAGAACCTTTTTGTCTATTTTTCTGATCGTTTAGCATGTACGCCAATCTGTTCCTGAACAATCAGGACCGAGAAGCAGTCCTTATCAGGCGCTTTTCCAATAAAGTTTAGGAACCTGGTTCTTAGTACCTGGTTCCTGGGCTGTCTTGACTGGAATCTTTTATAGTTCTTGGCCGCTTTTGTGTGCCGCTTTCACATCGCAGAACAGGAACTGTGACCTTTATGCTAAACAAGCAAGGGAAACACAAAAAGCTTGCAGGTTAAACTTCACACATACACTTCAAATGGTAAATTACACCCAGCACCTAAAAAGAACGGAAGATGAGCAAGTCATTTTGTTGAATATTGGGGGGTGGGTGGGATCGATTGTGTGGTTTATAATTTCTTATTAAATCTGGCCAGCAGATCGATCTCTCATTTTCCACAGAATGAAAAATGATGCAACATTATTCTGGTAATTAGAGCCAGCAAGATTCTCTGCCAGCGCCGGCCATATTACGCAAAATATATCAGTTATCGAAATCAGTCAAAAATTCCGTAGGGGATAAAAACGAAAGGAAGGCCAGAGCAGAAAAGAGAAAAAGAGAGTTCTTTGTTGAGTTGCAGAGATCGACTTTTCCAATGCAGAAATATGGAAAAGCAAACAAAAAAGGTATTTATTAATGCATTCATGGTTACTGAAATGCAAAAATAATTACATCTGCTCCATTTCTGCTCCAAAATATGCAATAGATGAGGACCAGCATTGTCATTGGCTGAGTGGACATACAGGCTTTGTCCCATTTGGTCCAAACTTACACACTACCACACTAATAGGGCTTGTTCATGCGCTAAGCACAATAACTCAAGAGTGTCCCAATCCTCAAATAAGCCAAGTGCACCGTGCTTGACATGAACTTCATGCACTCTTTGGTAAATACCGTATAGAATCAGTCTTTGGCTGATTATGTAGACCATCATGCACTGCGTCAGTGGACGTTTACATCGAACAGGATGAAGTCTGCGGGTTTAGGTAAGGAGCAATTCTATTGGACAAGCATGACTTCCAGCTAAGTTAAACCCAGCTTCATCGTGCTTCATGGAACACCCCCCTGGTGGTGAAATCTAACAGACATGCGGAAAGGCTGGGGTGCCCCTGGGGTTTGGGAACTGAAGCGGTGTCCATCTAGCTGTCCAACACACACACACACACACACACACACACACACACACACACACACACACACACACACACACATATATATATATATAGATAGATAGATAGATAGAGAGAGAGAGAGAGAGAGAGAGATTTATTATTGATTTTTATGTATTTTAATGTTAAATTGTGTTAATTGAGCAAGTATGCTGCCCCTCTGTATCTGTAATTGCCAATCGGGAAATCCTTGAAGGCATATCGCTTATAATTCTGAGGCCTGTATTTGCATCAGATATCCAGAAGGGGGTGCCAGTGCTCCTTCACTGCAGAAGATCCAGAAAAGTTAATGAAACCTTAACTAGAAACATGCACGGCATCAGTTTCGGTTTTAAAATGTGCCCTTTGGGTCATTTCCGGATCTCTTTGTGTGTCATGCTGTCATTTCTAGACCATTTTCCATCATACTTGATAAATTGTTTAAAAATAATTTCTCTGTAACCTACACAATGGTAAAGTGTTACTTCTGACTCACTGTGTTGGTAAGCAGATAAGAAACGCTCCATGTCTGCTTGAAGATGCAGTCTGGTGACCTTTGTGTGCCATCAGCAGTAAAGTGTCAGACACAAATAACAGCGTCAAAATTACTTTGGGCGGGGCCAAGTGAGTGGGGGGGGTGGAACAAAAACATCAGGATTTTATTTTGGAAGGGTCGTGATCCTGGTTGTAACAGAAGTAGAGGTGAGGAACGCAAACAAAAGGCAGATGCTCCAGAGAAGCCAAGTGGGAAAACAAACATCGAATCAAACAGGGCCATCTGGTGACAGGAGGCCGACAACTGGGGGCTGGGTAAAGAGGAAAAGGGAAAAACGCAGTCCCAAAGAGTCACTGACTACCCTCAAAAGGGAAAAAAGCAATCCCAGTCACTGACTACCCTCAAAAGGGAAAAACGCAGTCCCAAAGAGTCACTGACTACCCTCAAAAGGGAAAAATGCAATCCCAGTCACTGACTACCTCCAAAAGGGAAAAACGCAATCCCAAAGAGTCACTGACTACCCCCAAAAGGGAAAAACGCAATCCCAAAGAGTCACTGACTACGCTCAAAAGGGAAAAACGCAATCCCAAAGAGTCACTGACTACCCTCAAAAGGGAAAAACGCAGTCCCAAAGAGTCACTGACTACCCTCAAAAGGGAAAAACGCAGTCCCAAAGAGTCACTGACTACCCTCAACGTGCCTAAACAGACCACAATGCACATCCCTAAAACTCAGATTTGCTATCCGCTATGTTTTGCCCATTGTTTAAACTGGCTATCTGTCAGCCTACGATAACCTTTGAAAAAAGTGACCATAAATTGCAACATTATGATTACATTACGATGAAAACTGTAAAAATGTTAACATGAGTCTTTTCCAGAAAGCGTTGGTGGGGCACAAGGTGGGGAGCAAACTGGACAGGAAATGACATCAGAACAGGAAATATGCGTATGCAGATGTGCAAGTACTCACAGGTTGAGAGTAACTTCCATGGTGAGCAACAGGACATGATGTAAAAGAGGTGAGATAGAGCAAAAGACAGAGACAAATCACTCCTGCTGTCTAACAGCTCTCACAATAAGCAAATCTGTGCATGACTCAAAATATAACTCATGCTGCAAAGAGTATTTACTTTGCAGAACAGGAAAATACAGAATTTGAATGATCAGTACAATAATAAATGCCATAAAATTAAAAGCAAAAAAAAATACAGATAAATCATAAAAAAGCATATTATACTCCAGATATATATATTCTCCAGAAATAATGAAATAAATTAGTGTTCCATTAATCTGCATTAAGCTGTTCTGGTGTTTCATATTTGGTCCTCTGTCAGTTACCTGCTTCTTGAAAATGGATCTGAATCACAATAAATCATGATTATGTGAAGATGTACCTACTGTACTGCATTTTAATGTATTTATACTGAATTTAAAGCATATAATATATTAAAATTGTCCATAGTTGAATGAATTGGGTGAAATGACAGGACAAATCTGAGCAACAGCAGCATTAAATATCCTTATAAATTAATGTGAGGAATATCAGACACAAGAATACACACAGTTAGGTTAATTATGGATTAAAAATTTCCATTTGCAATAAATTTCTATTTGCAATAAATTACATTCTGTCACAGCAACACCGATTATGTGAATAACTTTATTGCAAAAAGTATCAGTTGTCTTTATGTCTAAAGTAAAACAGACTTTAGCAGAATGATGACTGAAATAAGGAACCAACTGTACAGATCTGGTACAGAGCACATTTTCCAAATCAGACGGCCAGATAATTTATCAGACATTTTTCTATGCAGTGAGTAATAGGTTAAAAACCAACAACTGCCAGAAAAGCAACAGCAACATCGTAGGCTGGGCCCATTATCTGTCCACCGCGTCTGAAAGCTGAGAAACACAACCTGTCACGATGTCACTTCCTCTATGTTACTGTTCTCACTGTAGAACACTGCGCCCCTTCTTCTTGAGTCCTGTATCGCTGGGAAACCCCAAACGGGGGACGCTACCTGCGGAGACTCCTGGATGAGGCAGGATTTTAATGGCAAACACATTCATAAGAGGAGACATAAGCAAGGATGCTGAAAACAGCAGTAATTTGTAAGCTATGGACACAGGTGGAGTTATACTGGATGTACAGAGCACTAGAAGGGGTTTGTGAATGGTGAAACATTTGTGTGTGCGTGTGTCATATATACATTACATTGTGATCAAATCCTGTTACTTTGACATTGTGGAGACAATTTTTAAGGGGAACTTCAATTTTATAAAAATCCGTGACTGTAATCAAAAAACTAAAAATGACAAAATGACTTTTTGTACAGAAATGCATTTTGTACAGAAATTCATTGATTTAGTTGACTAAATATATTTTAAATCGAATTACTTTTTATTCAGCAGATATATTGGGCCTTCCATCCATGAAATGCAAGGTGCTAATATCAATTCTATGCATGAAACGTTACTTTTGATTTCTATGCAGGAAAGAAAGTGAAGTCGTCATGCTGTCGTGGACAAAATGTATCTGGAGTCTTTATGTGGACAAAATGCAGCAAGATTTTGTCACTAAATGCTTTTTGTGGCACGGAATGTATTTTGTGAACGAAAATGAGCAATTGACACTTGGCGCCCAATATATTTCTGCAGCACAGGAGGCAGCAAATAAACAGCCCAGTTTTGTCAGTGCGTTGAATGGGGTCTGGGCGACGCCTCGAAATAAACAATGGAGCGTAATATGAAACAAGTTTTTCTTTCGTCGTCCGATATATGTCGTAATATCGCGACGACGTGTGTTTTTTTTAAGTAATCTTTCTGATTATAGTCTCTATCAGAATTTGCCACACTATATTCACCCACTGCATATCCCTCATCCCGGGGCGTCATTAGGCCTCTTTCAGAGAGGCTTTACCAAAAATAAATGTGTATTTATTGGCATAAGTAATGAATAGCTATATTATATGTTTGCCATTGCCCCCCTAGTAAAGACTGAGCCCCCCTATCGATTCATCTCTAACTACACCCCTGCCATCATCCACCTCCCTCATCCACTTTGCCTTATAGCTGGGATGTCTAGTGATGTATTATCTATATAATCCATAAAGTATAATGTATGCACATTTAAAATATGCGATTTCAATAAGTATCTTCAGTAATCTAAATGACAGTTGAGGCTATTCAAATTACTTAAAAAAATATTGAGCCACTACTCGTATTCCCTTTTATATTCTTTTGCACATTTAAAGCTTTTTTGAATGCAACTAATTGGATCTAAAATTTTACTGTAATAAACATTTTACATTAACACAGAATCATTTAGAGGGAGGGTTCAGACCAGTCAAAACCACCTAGGGACGATTTCAAAATTCGATGAGAATTGGAATCAGCAACTTATCAACTGCAGAACGTGATAGATACAATACTAACGACAATATTCATTATAAGTAGGAAGCACATGCGAAGCGGGAACTCACTTCCGGGGCACGGCGGTGTCTCGAGCCCAGACACGTGACCAGTATAAAGAAGCCCTTGGTCTTTGTGAGCTTCTCAGTGTGCGCCATATTCGCCCTGAGGTGAGTGTGTGTCTTTCCTAATCGTACTAAATCTATCTCGATTGCTCTTGGGTGGGTATGATTGTTTTGTTTAGCTGTTTATTTAAGTTTCGCACGTTGTCGACGAAATGCTCGATGTTTTAACCTGCGCCCGCGGCTTGTCTGGTCAGTTGCATTTTCGTTCGGGCGCCATTTTATTGAAACTCCCGCATTATTTTCTTCTCTTATGAATTGGGCTGCGATTAT
Organism: Hyperopisus bebe; assembly: GCA_026777045.1. NCBI lineage: Eukaryota > Metazoa > Chordata > Actinopteri > Osteoglossiformes > Mormyridae > Hyperopisus > Hyperopisus bebe. The sequence continues at coordinate 7,649,651 of JAODJW010000048.1, forward strand.
GTTAGACCGCTTTATGGGTTTATTTCTATCTGATGGTCGAGATGTTGTGACATATTAAAATAAAACGCTCATCGTTTACATGTGGCGCGGTAACCAACACGCCGGGATCGATCCTCCATTTTGCCCTGCATGTTGGAGGATCCCCGATTTTTCCTGATATTGAAATAAGCCGAATGTGGCTTTTCCCCCCACACTTAAGTACCCCTGATCACTGTTGCAAACCATTTCTAGACTAGAAATGGATCTATCAGTCATATGCTTTAGGGACGCTGTGGTATAAAGTCGCTCTATTTTATTTGCATGTGTGTAGCAGCATGTCGCTTTTAGGAGTCCATATTGGGCTGAGATTCCGTCGGTGAAGCATGCTTTCGTTTCGGTGAAATCGGTGGGATTAATTGGAAGTGACTAGAAAATTATTGCATGAGTTTTATTTAAAAAATGTATATATATGCTGCCGCGTGGTGGTTCTGAATTTTTGGCAGAGCTCGAATGAATTTATTTGTAGGTCCATTTGATCGCAGTTTTCCGATTTATGATTTATTTAATCATTTAGTTTTTCCCCTTCAGTGTAGTGTTGACCAGACGCAGTTATGGCCGAGGCAGACCGACCCGGAAAACTCTTTATCGGCGGGCTGAACACCGAAACCACCGAGGAAGCCCTTGAACAGTACTTCGGCAAATATGGCCGGATATCGGAAGGTATCGGCACAGATCGTGATCTCACTGAATTTGCTGCTCTGTAGTGTATTTGACTTGTAGAATACTGGTGACTAAGATCAGGCTGTGGGGTCCTGTCTGTATAGCTACAGATTCGGCAACATGGTGGCAAGCAGAATTACCCGGTGTATTTAATGCAAGCTATGATGAAAATGCTAGATTTGATCGAGATGACATGAAAGTAACTTGTCTCCTCTAAGAAGTCCTGAGCTTGCTAGCTTAGATAGGAGCGCTAAAGGGAATATTGGGCTGTTTGGCTCACTCTTCTGTCCTCTTAAGTGCTTTTGATGAAAGACCGTGAGACGAACAAGTCCAGGGGCTTTGCGTTTGTGACCTTCGAGAGTCCAGCTGATGCAAAGGATGCAGCGAGGGAGATGAATGGAAAGGTGACCTACCTGCCTGTCTGCAAGGCTGCGGACCCTGAACCAGATCTAATGATTCCTAATTGGCATGATTCTTGTCATACAGCAAGTATCACATTGACTTGTACGTTTTTTTTTTTGGTATAGTCTCTTGACGGCAAGCCGATTAAAGTGGAGCAAGCAACCAAGCCCCAGTTTGAGACCGGAGGCCGGCGAGGTCCCCCTACTCTGCGTGGCCGTGGCCCGCCAAGGGGTTTACGAGGGACTAGAGGACTGAGTGGAATGAGAGGCCCCCCTGCAAGAGGTCTATATCCACACCCTCCTCCTGTGCGCGAGAGGCTGCGGTGCATGTGCAGGGTTTAACGCTGCCTGATTTCATGAGTACCATTCCATCACTGAGGCTTACCAAAGTGGACTGTGCTGGTTTGGGTTCTGCTCTGTATGGGTCAAAAGGACCTGGCACCACCTTCAGCTGTTAGGAATTTTATAATTGGTTAAATCCTAAATATTCCTGCAGTCTGCCAGAATTTTTCGTTATTAGAGTGTTGGTAAAGTACAGGAGTCTGTCTGGAGGGGTATTTCCATGAGACCTAACCATTGGTTGTGCATGAAGGGTTCGCCATGGGAAATTTCTAGGGGGACTTGGATCTCCAGCTTGGCATGATAGTGGCAATGCTAATATTGGGAATTACCCTGTTTGAAAAGCTTACAATCCTGCACTCACCGCAGCCTGTCAGGACCGATGTTTGTGACTGGTGTGGGCAATGATGAAATTGTGGCAACGATCTGATTCTGCTGATTTTTGCCTTTTTTGTCCTCTAAGAAGTTCTGAGCTCAATTACATTTTATTTTTGTGGTGTGTGTGTGTGTGTGCCACATGCCCTTATTAACTGATTATTATGGGTTTAGAACCCTTTTTTAAGGATATGTCATCAAGAGGCCCGCCACCTCTGAAGAGAGGCCCGCCAATCCGTGATGGAGGCCCGCCCCCAAAGAGATCTGCACCATCAGGTCCGATGGGCCGACGTAAGTGTTTGTTTGTTCTCTGGGGGAATGTGTTGAATTAGATGTACAGCCTAACCTGGTGGTTTGCTTGCAGCTCCCATGTCTCGAGAGCGGGATCCTTACGGCCCCCCCCCACCGCGCAGAGATGGCATGCTTTCTAGAAGGGACGATTACCCGTCTCCTCGCGACGACCATTACAGCACGAAGGACAGGTGAGATGATGCTGAATCGGTCGGCGAATACGAATGGCTTTTTATCCCTCGTTGTTACTGACAGTGGCCGCCTCTCTTCCAGCTACTCCAGTCGAGATTACATGAGCTCCAGGGATACCAGGGACTACGCTCCGCCAGCTCGCGATTACCCTTACCGCGACTACTCTAGCTCTCGTGATGATTATGGATCCTTGTCACGGGGCTACGGGTATTTAATCTTTCCATGAATATTAACCCCGGCAGAAACGGAAGGCTTTTTTGGGTGTGTCTGTTGCTGGCAGAACCAACACGGTAATGCCTCCTCTTCCCGCAGTGACCGTGACGGCTACGGTGGAAGCCGTGAGCCACGTGGCTACATGGATCGCCCAAGTGCGGGTTCCTACAGAGACCCCTACGATGGTTACGGTAAGATCAAGAGTTTCGTACAGTCTAGGTCAGTGGCATCATCATAGCTAGCTTCTTTCCAGCGATTCCAGTGTCCCAAAATGCGACATTCAAAAATCTATGGATCCACGTGACAAAAAAAAAACCGTCAATTCAACTCAATGTTTCGACCGAGCTTCAAATATGCTCCAAGGAATAAGCAGAATGCCTCACTTTTGGAGTTTCAGGTCTTAATCACAAAACCATCAACCAATAAGACCAAAGCTGCCAATCTACAGTTCTAACATGGAGAGCTAAAGGAAGTGGCATGGGGCCCTCGTTCACTGTGTTCAGTTGGTCTTGGAGACGGTTTGAGCCGTAGCAGCCCTCCTTTTGGAAGTTGCATCCATATTGTAATGCTGATTGGGAGAAACGGTAGCATTAAATGGCACGTATTGACTTAGGTTTGGGGAAAGGTTTATGTGAAACGAGCATAAAGACAAAAGCCCAGAAACATGCAGCACAATCTGTTAGTGGTGATCTTGTCAATTACCTGACCCGTTAACCCTACAGGTAACTCGCGCAGCGCCCCGCCCTCAAGGGGCCCTCCGCCATCCTACGGTGGAAGTGGCGGGAGCAGTCGCTATGACGACTATGGCGGCAGTTCCAGGGATGGTTACGGCAGTCGTGACAGTTACCCCAGCAGTCGCAGTGACCCATACTCTGCTAGCCGTGGCGAACGAATGGGCAGACAGGAGAGGGGACCTGCCCCCCCAATCGATAGAGGCTACCCTCCTCGCGACGCGTACGGCAGCTCGAGCCGGGGCGGGCTCCGTGGTGGCGGACGCGGAGGCAGCCGGGTGGATAGAGGAATCGCCCGCAGCAGATACTGAACAGACTTGCAAACAAAGGAAGTTCTCTCAAACCGGCACCCATGAGTGTGTTCCTAACATTCAGATGGAAGTGGAAGACCTAAGAAGCAAATTTTGAGTTCTGTGGACAAACCCTACTGCTCCCCCTCCCCGTTCATATCCCTGAGCATCAATTTTTTTTTTGAAGAAATGGAATGTTTGTTTTGTATTTCGTTCTTGGGCCGCCTTCCCCATCTAGTCTGTAGCTATTTTAAGTGTCTTTGTACTAGTACTGTTACACACTGCAGTTCCCTGGAATAACATGCCTTCATTTACTAATAAAGTTTTTATTGAAAATGTGATCAAAGCTGGTGGATGTTCAGAGAGACCTGAAGTAATATTAATGCTGTGTTTCATTTGCCTGCATTTGCCTTTGAGATTTCTAACGTTCTAACCAGACATAAACATCGGAGCTCTATTGGACCTTTTTTAAAAAATGAAATTTGTCTGCTATAGCTTCAGAGATTCAGTCAACTTGTGGTTTCACTGAAGGAGAAAGGCAAATGTCATTTTTCCCAGATTCTTTATCAGTAATCCCTCTGGTAACGGATCCCCCCCCCAAGCCAAAGCCTAACTTTGATGGCTTGCGCCGACCTAAGCCAAAGAACCTGGCACCCAAAACGCAAGTGAATCTTTTCAACATTCAACAGATAAAAACAAGTTACCTGTCAACAGATGGTAAGCAAAGAGAACTTTTTTTCCTCATCTAAGGGGCTGTGAAATTCTGACGTGAGTAGCAATCACCAAAATGCTGATATAAAATGTAACTTCGATGTTCAGAATCCTCTCAACTCAAGGCTTCATGTTTAACAGATGCATCAGGCAGTCTTCCACTACAATCGATAGCCTTAAAAGGAGCAAGGGGGGAAACTTAACACCATAGTGATATTTTAATGTAAGTGCAACCTCTATGCAAAATCGATGGATTTAACGTTATTGTAGACCAAAGGATGCCTTGGTTTCGGCACAAGTGAAACTTAATCCAGCATGCCCAAATTCACTGAAGGAGACCCAAACTGACGTCGAAAAACTACAATAATGGAACGCAAACTGGAGAGTAAACTGAAGGAAAAGCCAATTTGGACCGTAGTCTAAATACGTGGAAGGAGGGCAAAGGAAAGGGTGGCTCTGTTTCTTTTTAATGACTTATTCAGTCATTCATTATTCACAGTAGTGAAAATTTACTGCCTGCTAATTTGTGGTTTTCTTGTTTCAGGGTAAGTTCATCTGCGAATATATGAGATGAACGACCATTTAAATGACTGGACAAACCTCATGGTGAGGCAGCAGCTCTGGTGCTGTCTGCAAGGTAAAGGTGCGTCTTTTTTTTAAATGGCTAATTCCTGCTTCTTTTACAGACTCCACTACGTGGTCTGATATTTGAGTTGAGGAATGATGTCCAGTTTTCAGGAGTCCATGGTGTGATGCATTGCGCCACATTTGCGATGTCATGGAGTTAGGAATATTTACTTTTATCGGTCTTGATGACTGTGCGACACCAGATAGTTTGGTATTTAATGTCTGTCTGACCGCAGACACATTTGTCCAAAGCGGCATACGATTAAGGCAAGTGGCACATGACAAACTCACAGCTGTCAGAGTCAACTTGGCACATGTGCAGCTAAACTGATCTCCCAATGAAAGCACATTTGTGTGTGAGCAGTGTTTGAGATGGTGAGAAGACGCCTATCAGAGTAAGGACATAATAGGGAATCTATTCAAATCAACATAATGTTGAGGGAACATGGAGTGGTGTTAGGCTGGTAGGTGTGTTTCGGGAACAGATGGGTCTTGATGCATTTCCTGACGGTGGGTAGGCAATCTGATGACCGGATGTTTTTTGTACCGTTATCCGTAAGCTGTGGTCCCAGTTTAACTTCATGGAAACGCCCACAATCTGGGCAGCAGTGGGACTGTTTTTGTTAATGCTAAATTGCAAAACTAGCAATGAAATGCTTCCTTTTGTGTGCCAGTATTGTGATCTCTGGAGAAGTAAAGAGGCTGTTTGTTTGAAGCAGAGTCTAGAGTGTTGACAGCAAACATGACGGGTCTTTTAAAAGATGGCATGAGCGAAGCAAGGCCGTCAATGACAGTTGCATTTTTTTTGGGGGGGGGGGTGTCAAGCTAAAGATGACTGGTGCTTCGTTGGATGGCTTTCCTACTAACAGGAGGGAGACTTATTTAAGAAAGTAATCAAAACAATAGCCCGAGGCTATCAGCCGTTTAGAAAGATTGCTCAAATACTGAGTGATAGATGTAAGTGGAAAACAGGATCTTATTGAGAAACTTTCAAGCTAAGCTAAGTATCCATTACTACTGCTAGTTTTTCAATGTAGTATTAGTTCTGAAAAACCGAATTTCCTCCCATTTAACTTTTTTTATCACCCCAGACCTGTCTGATACTGCTGTAGTGTTTACCGCCTCTTCATTTCTTGCTTTAGCTACTGCAGCAGCCACTCAAGAACTTGGGGCCGACTGGTCTAACGAACTGTCCATTTTGAAGTCCCGAGTGAGAAGACGTGCAACATCTGTGACTGCCATCTTAAACTTTGTTGTAATAAGCAAAGTGACACTGAGTAAGATTTCCTGTGAGGTGTTTTGAATGTTTGTGCCATGTACATTAAAGTGTGATCTTTTCAATAAAAGCTGTGTCAAGTGACTTGTGTGAGAAACTAGCATTAAACTAAAATGTACCCGAGATCTGAAACCCGTCTTGGAGAAACAAAAGCCGGCATGCATTCCAGAGGGTAGCGGTAATGCCCTTACGTTTGCATTTTGGAAAATGGAAAAACGACACCTCCGAAAAATAAATAGCAAAACCTTCACAACTTGCATTCAAGTTTGTACGCAGTCCAATGCATTGAGATCTTTGTCATTAAAGACAGGAGGGAAGTGGACGTAATTACGAAAAACGTTTCCTGATCGGCACCACCATTTTTTTCCCTCCCTGTCAGGAGAAATAGACGGACTCCGAGAAAGCTGGCGAGAGTTTAGCGTGTAAGGCTAAGGGCACAAAGGCGGATGTAAGAGCTGCCTGTCTATCTGACGGATGTGGGTAACATCTCGGCGCTTTCAGCCCGCTGGTGCACGCAGTGTCCGCCTTAGTCATGAACCCGGAGGAGCAAACTGTTACTTGGCTCATTTCCTTAGGAGTTCTGAACTCTCCGAAGAAGAACATCGCTGATCCGGAGGACTTTCTTAAAACATCTCTCAAAGATGGAGTTGTGCTCTGTAAGCTCATGGACAGGCTGCTACCGGGCTCGATCCAGAAGGTAATGCTAGGATGGCGGTACGAATCGTAACATTATCCTGTAGCAATGGTGGGGGAAAAGAAAAGGGGATGGTGTAGACTGTAACATGATGTTCTTTGTTCGAGCGTGTGCTAGATTGTATATGGAGAACTGGAGACGAAACGATGAAGTAGCGCAAACTGCTGAAACTAAAGTTTCTCGTCTGTGGCTGCGCGTACCGAAATGCGATTCTTATTTATTACGTCGCGTGTGAGTGTGTCTTTATATAAACACACACACACACACACATATTTATATATATATATCTATATATATAGATATACATATACACATTCACACACACGGTATGTATACTGGTCAAAGATGTGCGTCAACTTCCTGTATACATAATAACGGTGTTCCGTATTTTAATCATTACAATGGCTGCCGTCACTGTATATCCATTATTTGAACTCATGTAAGTGTTTAAAATTGCTAGAGACTTCCAGACGTTCAGTGCCGCGTGCATTTAAGCGCACTGCCGTTCCAGTGCCGCGTGCATTTCAGCCGAGTGCCGTTTCAGGCTGCATTCCGGTCCAGTTCAGGCAAGCAGTTTGTCCATACGGGTTCAACAGCCATAAAACCGTGGAAAGGGGAGCTTTTCGCGTTTACAGAACTAGCCTGAAGCACAAAAAGATACTCAACGTGCACGGAAGTTAGATATATACGAGTAAAAAGTTAATTTTGTCATCACTGCATGGGTTTCAACTAGTTAACCGACTTCTACAATTTGGTTCCGCATATGCTTCACACTCCGACAAACTGACGTGTTTATTTTGGCATTTAATATGAGTGCCGTTGAACAACGGAATAATTTCTTTTCTTATGTTTAAAAGCTGAGTTAAAATGGTCTTGTATAGGACTTTAGTCTGATCCCGTCCTTTTTGTTGTACTGGGTGTATGAAGTGGTAAAATGACTGTGCTGAAATGTTATGTTTAAAGGGGGAAAAAAGTTGCTTTGTGAGTGCTCTGTGCCTCAGCTATTGTTTTTTGACGCAGAGGAAGAAATGACAACCAATTTTAACTGGCAACAATTAAGCACTGGCGATGTGCAAAGGAAAACAAACAACAGCCTTCTTTTAAACGTAACAAAGACCGTAAGAAAGATTTGTTAAATACTGGATGATCGGGTACATATTCGTAACATTTAATGCAGCTGCATTAGTTGGCAGGGTTCTACTCGCATTACTACACCCGCGAGCGGCGGTGTTTAAAATAGCGGGCATTACTAGCGCGCGCTTCGCTGCGGCTGCTACTCCGTAAGGCGAACAGCTAGGAGGCTCCCGCCGCCTCCGTCACTTCCTTCCGCGAGCGATCGGCCTTGCGCTATGCTACACTGCGCGTACGCGTGCGTCCGTGTCAGTGTCCCTGTTTGTATATGTACGGGGGGGTGTTGTTTTGCTACTTTGTAAAAGTGGTCGGAAACAACGCTGCAGACCAGTTTACGTTTTCAAACGACCGCTCTGAGTACGTCCATTTAACAGCCAGCATTTGCAAGAACGCGCATTCTCCAGAGTCACATGCACGGTTTTAAAAAGCTTGCAGTAATGTAACGTTGTTTTTCTCATTCTGCTGCTGGTTTTTAGTATTGCCAGGAGCCGAGAAATGAAGCGGACTGCATTGCAAATATACGCGAATTCCTGAAAGGATGCGCTTCTCTGAAGATAGAGGTGAGTGCAGGATGGTTCTCTAATCATGCTCGTACACGGCAGCTCTCATGATATTTCCTTCTTGCATTAATACACAGAATACAAGTATGGTTGTTAACCACTTTTCTCTTAGTGATATAATCATTTTATCTTTTCTTCGATATACATTTTCTGACTGTTTTTTGTAGAGAACGCGCTGTTGAAGTTTTTTATGTGAAGTCATATGCGCTTTTACTTCGATTGTCCACTTGTTCAAGGTTTAGTGAGGAATGACAAAGTAAAGGTCAGTGATTGCTTTGGGTTTGATAAAAATAGTAAAGGTGTCATCGATGGTATTACTGGTGGTATTATTATTATTATTATTATTAATAATAATAATGCATGTATTCTATTTACTTGTTTTATTTAGTGACAATGTTCTGATGAAAAACAGCAAGGTGCCCACACAGGCAGATGGGATCTGTCAGTGAGCTGATGAATCTTGTTCTTGGACAGTCACTGTCAGTACCCGGAATGCAGTGGAACTGTATACCATCTAGTGCAGTGTTTGTCAGCCCTGTCCCCGGGGGACCCCCCCCCCCCCCAGACAGTCCACGTTTTTGATCGGACTGTCTGGGCAGGGAGCAGTAACGTGGACCGCTGGTGGTGCCCCAGGAGAAACACTGATCAAGGGAGAACTCAGCCTAATTAAATAAGCAGTTACTTAAAATGGATGGATCTTAATGAAGGTTGCGAGATAGTTGAAACTTCTCTATTTCCTAATGAGGTAGAGCTTATTTCATTTTTAGTATTTAGTTTTAAAAGGTGTTCAGATGCATTCTGCATCACTAGATGCGTGATGTTGCAAGATGTAGAGCTAAATTCTCTACACGGACCTTACCTCGCATGCGTCTTTCAGTCACCATTTCCTGAAGAAATAGATAAATAGTTGTAAAAAGCAGAGATGCTGTATTTGTGTAGCATCGTGGTTCAGTGGATAGCAATGTGACTGTGTGGATCCTGGCTTGTGGGTTCAAATCCCTTCTGTTCCCTTCTCTGTATGTGTGAAATTCACCTTTTCTCTGGCTTCCACCAACAGCCTTGAAACATGTGGGTAAGCTAAAGGGTGTCTCTGCGTTGCCCATAGAATGCGAGTGCGTGTATGTGTCCTGTGACGGTGTATTTTTGCCCCATGCTCCCTGGGGTCGGCTGGAGGTTGCCCAGAGGCATTCGCCAGTCACCATGCAGCCACGATGATGTCATGTCCAGGATCACGCCATTTTAGGGGTCATAGGGGTCAGTGAGCAAACAGGCTACTCAGGGAAGCAAAATATGGGAAAGCTCTGTCTGACTTGGTTTTTTATTTTAATCAATTTCTATGCTGCTTCTGATAGCATGGTGAGTTTCTGTTGGTTCTTAGCTATGACTGTGTCATTGCTGGCCTCTGCACTCCCTCCCTCAAAGTACTGACATCTGTTGAAACAGACGAATCTTCTCATTTCCCATGTGGGATACAATTTGTTTGTTTACAGAATGCGATAATTGTTTGGTAATGTTTTGGTTTTTTAATGCTGTTTTTATCATTGGGTAAGTGGATGGATGTATTTAACATTAGAATGTACACCCTCTAATATCCTCCTGTGTGGTGATTAAACCTGGTTATTAACAAGCTCTCCATCAAAGACTCAATTTTCCTGAAGTTTTTGACTTTTCACTGCCATTAAATGGTGGTTTACAGATCTGACTACACACGATTTGATAAAATTTTGAGTTAAAGCCAATGTGACACAATAGTGGTAAGTGCAGAGCATTCCAGTAGCTCCGTCTTGTTTTTTTTTCCTCCAACTTACTCACTCAACAGATTAGGTCCCCTTTGGTGATTTGTACCTTGCAGGAACTGTGGCCCCGTCATACAAATGGAGCCACAAGGCTTGTC
>JAODJW010000048.1:7684186-7697094 GCA_026777045.1 Hyperopisus bebe
AAATAAAGTCGGTATCATTGAGTTCTGAGTTTAATTTTCCAGTTCAGTGGTTTTCAGTAGACTAGTTAGCGTGCTAACTAAGCTGTTCATGCGTCCAAACTGAGCTAGAGGTTTTGCAGCAACATGGCAGAGACTGCAGCTAATGCTGTGGACTTCATTCTAAAGAAGTACTTTGATAAAGGAGAGTAGGGTTTACATATAAGTAGCAGAGCTACTAAAAAAGGGAAAAAGATCTTACCCCTATTTCAAAAATCACCATCTGCCACAGTGTTGAGTGTCAAGGTTACTAGGGAGAATATTTGCCAGGGTCAGAGTTAGCTGTGTCATTTCAGCCATAACTGAGATGCGTTTGTTAGCTTGCAGAATATTATCGCGTATCAGTGTCATCGAAGAAATAAAGGTGTCGGAGCGTGGGCGTCTCCTTCAGAATACAGCCAGTAGGTGTCACTCTTGCTGCAGTAATGTGACAGGGAACGGCTCTTGAACTCTGGCCCTGGAAGATGTGTTTTTTTTTTTGTTCTGTCAGCTTTTTTGAAAAACCACCTGGATTTCCAGCGAAGTATGAGAAAATGATAAAGGTCAGTTGTGGCATTTTGTAGAAACAGCAGCTGCATCGAACATCCTGTTGAAACTTGTGTATCACCTCTTCCTCTCTGTTTTCTCTTGTGATTTGCACTTTTTAATTGGTGCTGAAACTGAAAGAAGGTATCTGAGGAGACAAACTAAGGAAGTTGTTTCTAACCTGACAAGATGTCTTTTATTGTGGTCAAACTGATAGATGTGCATTTCATTTTGTTTGTAAAGTAAGAAAAATGATCTTTAGGCAACAGTAAACTGAATAAAATGCAGAATACAATAGCCATACTAAAATGACTGAATATGAATTAACTTTAACATGGTGATGTAATATGTGTGGTCTAATGTGATTTTGTATCTTTCTTATGTGATGGACACGGGGGGGGGGGGTCACTCGTCCCATTTCCTCCCCTTTCCTCCCCTTGCATGCTTGAGCTATCTAAGCGCCCCCATTTGTGCACATGTCCGCTCTGCAGCGAAGAGCTCGATCGGTTCATGGAGAGCCAAGGGGCCAGCAGCCCAGGCATCCTCCTGCTGACCACGGGCTTGAGCAAGCCCTTCATGAGGCTGGAGAAGTACGCCACCTTGCTGCAGGAGCTGGAAAGGCACGTGGAGGTATGTGGCCCATCCTGAACTGCAAAACATTTGCTAATAACGAAAGCTAAGAAAAACACTGTGCAGTTCCTCAGCGTTGTTTACTACAAATGTGTGTCTTTCAGGAGGCCCATCCCGACTACAGCGACATTCTGAAAGCCACCACGGCCTTCAAGAACCTTGTGGTAGGAGTTTGCTTTCTTCTTTTACGGACGCGGTTAATCGGGCGCATGCAGCCTTATCACATGACCGCCTCGGCAACGCGGCGGTAAGCAACAACAAGCAGGGCGCTTACTCTAAACGCGACTCTGGAAAATGAGTCCCAGTTGGCTGGTCGCACCCCGCGTGCTGGCAGAGTCAGCCAACGCAGCTGGGGAAAGCACCAGAAATAGTATCTGAGACGCGGAAAAGGTTGCGGCGTAAGGAGGTGGATGAGAGCGGCAGAGGTAGCGCCTTTTCCACGTGAAGGAGGTCTTACAGAAGTGCGGAGGAACCCGTGAATCAGGACGGCTCATCGGAGCGGCCGCAAAGCCGTGTTCCCGTTCTGGAGGCTCCAGCGGTTGGTTTTGCATAAGGCCATGCCTGGGGTGTCTCCCCGACCGTACCTGGGGTGTCTCCCCGACCGTACCTGGGGTGTCTCTCAGGTTCACTGTAAAATCATCTTTGAGTAATTCCACATGCTGTAGGTGTCCTTTGGTGACATTTGACCGAAATAGAATCGTCGTCGACATCCAATTAAGCTTGCGTTGTACACTATTCTGTGTGTTGTGTGAAATATATTTACTCGGTTTTGAAAACCCCTGTCTGTTTTGTAAAGTACTCAGTACAGCAGCCAATAATGTAGTAACTACCAATAATGTAATATCTCCCAACAGGGTAATAATCATCAAATAACGTAATAACTGGTCGGTAAAGTAAGACATTTATTACAATAATGTAATACATTTTCTTCACCAGTAACATAACTTTTTGCCGAAAATGTTATCATAATGATAGTTATTACATTATTGGCCACTTATTACATTGTCAACTTTTGTTACGTTAAGAACTGAGAAATTTACGTCGTTGACATGTTATTACGTTATTGGTAGCTGTTACGTTATTGGCTGCTATACCCCAGTTTGTAATGATTTGTTCGATCTGCCTGGTAGGCCTCAGGTAGACTCGTAACTTTATCCACAAACCGTTTTAGCACTTTGGCAGGAAGTGCGTGTTTGACCGCAGCTGCATCTGCGCACGTTGCATTGATATGGTTTCCAGTGGATATTAGACTTGCTGGTTCCTTGCCCTCAGTGTCTCCTCCGTGTCTCCTGGCTGCGCAGGCACAGTGTCAGGATCTGCGCAAGCGTAAGAACCTGGAGCGGCAGATCCTGTCGGAGGCCGTACGCGGCTGGGAGGGGGAGGCCATGCTCGGGTTGGGTCCCGTGCTCTACATGTCCCAAGTTCACATGCAGAGCGGGTCAGGCGAGGTGAGTCAGCGATGGCGGGGGGAGGTGCATGCACAACTGTAAATACAGGGACTTGTTAACCACTGGCAGTGGCAGTGCAGGCCCTGCACTGGCCAGGAAATCGGCCAGCATGAGGATCCCTCTCCTGTTTTCATGATGGAGTCACTCAGCCTAGCAGTTCAGTTAAACAGCCCCCAGTGTCTTGATACTTTTATTTTTCTAATCTAGCACATTTCTCATGTTCAACACGGTCTGGAAAATATTAGTCGGCAATGTTTGTCAATAGCTCAGTTTTTGTTGTGGATGTTAAATTAGTAATATGATAACCAGAAATGGGTTACCGGGCTGCCGAAACAAAGATTATCTAAATTTAGGATGGAAAAGACCGTCCCACCTTTACATGAAGTGGTATGAGAGACAATTGAAAATGAGCTGGTAGCGGCGGATGTGGGCATGATGTGGCTGGGCTGCCTGCTATTACGCTAACAGGATCGGCACAGTAGTCAGTCTGCCCCTGTGCGGCTTCCCAGCAATCAGCCTGTCCTTCCTTACATGTGCCGATCTGTTCGCCACATTAGGAGCGTCCCTCTGAGTGATCCTGCCACCGTTCTCTAGAGCCGTCCTCTGATCATTTCTCCCATCATATTTTATACAGTGCCAGTCAAATGTTTGGACACGCCAAGCCGCCACAAAGGAGAGTGAGAACTGGTGTAGAGGAGACAGTAGGGTCAGCCAGTCCCTGGAGGAATTGGGGTTGAGGGCCTCGCTCAAGGGCCCAATGGTGGCATCACACTGCCAACCCAGGGATTTGAACCAACAACCTTTTGAGTCCCAACCCACAGAGCTACCTCCCCTTTTATACTTTTTTTTTTGTCAGTGCATAATTCCATACATGTTATTTTATAGTTTTGATGTCTTTATAATTATTTTTAAATCTAGAGAATAGTCCAAATAAACTTTTCTATGGATGTGTCAAACTTTTGACTGGTTTTGTATGTATTAGCAGCAATGGATAGTTCAGGTCCAGAAAGTAAAACTCCAGATTTTGTTTCACCCAAGCAGTTGAAGTACTCTGTGACTCTGTAAGTACTTCAACTGGTTGGGTGAAATGAAATATTGGTCTGGATTTTTGCTTTCTGGACCTGAACTATCTACCTCTGTATATTAGTAAAGACTTTGCTACATTACCCAACCTCTGGCAACGCAGATCAGCTCAACTTGTCCTGCAGCAGATGAAGATGATAGATGAAAACAGTTCACACTGTCCATCCATCCATGGGAGAAAAGTTTTGTGCAATACTCAGGCCAGTACATTGATTCAGTTCCACTTAAATCGCCGTAACATAAGCTGCAGACTTTAAGTCAAACTCTGCCCTGTTAAACAGGGAAAACAAAACCTTCCCAAAGACAGTTTTCCAAGTCAACCACCACTGAGAGCCTTTCCTCTCCCCCCTTTCTGAAAACCTCCCCCAGTTTATATGAAAGGAAGTCTTCCCCTAGTTTTCTTGTAAAGTTTTGTGCATTCATTTATTACAAGAAATGAAAGCAGTCACAAATAATGTCACAAACAAAATATGAATATTAAATGTGAAGCAAATTTGATGACCACAATAAAAACAGCAAAAAAGCAGTCATACTATATTCTCCAAAAAAAAAGAAAGAAAAAGGGGAAAAAAAATCATAAAGTGGCTTATATCAGTCAACAGCGCGTACACAGTACTGTCAACAGCGCGTACACAGTATTGTCAACAATAATACTCTGACCACTTCATTTCAACATTTCTGCTTCTGGACCCCCACGTTAGAGTGGGGATTCATGAGTGCCGAGCATCAGAAATTGCAATGACAGGTTTAAACCCTCTTGTGTATGACAGTTTCTGGCACCTTCCTTAATACCCCCGGGCCCTGTAGGTCAGTCCTTTGGGAGGGCAGATACTTTGTGTCCCCTGCCGAGGTAGAGGGTCGAAACAGGGGCGTCTGAGAATTCCGCATCCAAACATAAGCAGGTCAGGGGGGGATCCCTGTAGCCTTACTCTTGGAACAAGTGAAAGCATGGACTACATGACTAAGGTGTTAACTTGCTTTCTGAGTGGGGATTAGAATTCCAAGCATGTTCAGCTATGTCAACAACTGAAACTTTCTGGCTGGGAATCCCCCAAAGGATGACATGGGGATGCCCCTTATGTTTCTAGGCTTGGGGCCCCTTTTTTCATTAATGGAAAGATGACTTCTTCAGAATGCGCCGGCAAGTCAACTTTTTTTCCCTAGACTATACTTCAATATGAGTAGAAAGCGCAGCCAGCATCCTAACCGCCTTGCCCCATACACACTGCCCCGGCAAAAAAGGGAAGGTGCGCACTTTAAGATCTTGTTGCACTGCCTTTAGCTTTGATTATCGATTAAATGCGTAATGGCATTGTTTCCACGAGATTATGCAACATCTCAGTGTTTATTTTCATCCAAATTTGCATTAATTCCTCGCCGAGATCTTGTATTGACGACAAGTGAGTTTGACCGTACTCATACCGACGGTGTAAATCCAGCTCTGAAAACCACCTCCTTCCAGAATGTGAGTGTAGTGCACCTTCAATTTTAAGCAGTGTTCTTTTCAGGAATGGTAGGCTGATTTAATGTGTGATAACCCACACACATGCGTTCTTGCTCGTTACGTCGAATAGGGCTGTGTGAGGACTTCTGGAAGGTGAGATAACACTCACACCTTGTAACATCTGCAGGATTTCTCCTGCATCAGAATTGCTTGGCGGCAGCCTCCGTGGTCCCTCTCTGAAATGGCCTTTCACCACACATTCGGTTTTCTTGTTTCACACTTTTGGAACATCCCGTATCTCTCTCACTCTGTGAGAACATTTCACCTCTTGCAAGCATCTTGGAGGACTTTCCACTCAGCTCTCAGTGGTGAATCACCAAAATCAAACTTCTCAGGTGATGAATCACCATCATTTCAGTCCTTTATGCTCCAGGCCACCACATCTACTGAATACAAGAGGACTATTGGTGCTCCTGGTTTCCAAGTGACAGCCCGTATAGAGGAAATTTGGGGTGATTCATGGCATAAAATGACCCCTTCACTTCATTGTCATCAGCAATATGGCTCGATATTGCTTTATTTTGCTTCCTCATAGGAACGCAGGCCTCACCAAGAAGTCAGTTAACCCAGCCATGTGGTAAATTCATAACTTTGTTTTTAGCATATCAAACAATATCCCTCCGACCATCCTCAACTGTCTCCTGAGCCTGCACCTGCTTAAAAGCTTCTTTCACAATAGGACGCATCTTGGACGTGCAAAGGCAGCCCTTATCCCTTTCCCTCTTGCGTTCCTGTAGCAGTCTAATCATTCTTATACTGGTATTCACTAGCATTGCCACAATATCCTCAACGGGCGGATCTGAGCAGGAAACTCTATTTGAATTTCAATGCAGCCGTCTTATGGATACGACCACTATGTAAATCCTCAAAGTTCCAGACCATTAATGGGAGGCACCAGCTTTGTGTTACTGGCAGAATGCCTTATTTATTATAGTGACGCGTGAGCCATTATCCAGCAAAGCTTAGACATTAATGTCTTCAGCCATTGCAGACACTGTTGAGGATGGACCGGTTAATCTCCATGGTAGCCAAGCCCTGGAGTTAGTGGATTGGTTCCTAACACTGGTGGAGCAGGTTCGACTAAGGACTCCAGCTTTTTCATTGGCTGGGGTCCCTGCCCATTTCCTGACACTTTTCTTTCCTGAATCAGTTGACACTTAACCTTTCTCACGTCTTTGACATGGCAGTCATGGGAAAACGTCCCTACACAGAAGGACTTTACCTTGACACCAGTGACTGACTGAATAGTAAAACGTCCCAACGTCCCTACACAGAAGGACTTTACCTTAACACCAGTGACTGACTGAATAGTGGTCCTTACACATATACTAATAATATACTCATATACTCTGGCTTTCCATCTACCATCACAGTCACTAAACGACTGACCCGAGTTACTAATCCCGTGACGTTACTGTAGAGGTCACTCAAGTCTTCTTTTTTTTTTTTCTTCATTGATCTGAATAATGTTCAGGCTTCACTATAGCGACTCTCGAATTGGGCTTTACTCGCGCACCCAGGCGACCCTCATTCTCTCGTGTTTCCATATGCAGGCTGATTGCGGATGCCGTCCATTCCTTTCAAATTAATTGCTCTTACATAATTATGTATGGCCCCACTCATTGTCTGATCCATATTCATGCAGACAATTTTAAACAAGTTTCAGTGCACCATATTGTCTAATCTCTGCATATACATTTGGTCCCCATGATCAAAATCACCAGCTAAATCCAGTTACCAGGCTGCGCTTGTCAGGTTTTCCTCTTATCTTCAGATTCTTTTTGTCTTGTGACACATTATTTCACTAGTTTCTTGCTGGCATGTTTCAGCTGTTCTGACCAGCTGAATAAATCCCTGAAAGTCTGCCCCTAGTGGCAGATCCATTATTCTACATCAGCAGTGCCCAATCTTATCCGCAAAGGGCCGGTGTGTATGTGGGTTTTCACTGCAACTCCCTAATTATATTACTAATTAGAGGACTGATTGGCTGAGGAGTCCTCACACCTGGGTTTGAACAGCTGACCTAAAGGTTACCCTAAAAACCTGCATACACACCGGCCCTTTGCAGGTAAGATTGGACACCGCTGGTCTACATTAAGCAACAAGGGCCACTAGGCAAAACAAAAATGAGGAAATGCATGTTAGATAAGTAATAGCGGCCTAGACAAATCTTCAGAAATTCAAACGTGAATTCAAATTTTATTCTAATAACAAAGGTCGACCTCACTGGCCTTTGACCTTCCCCACATGAAACGACTAATAACGACTATCTCATAAAAACGTTGCGTATCATGGTCTGGGACATATTTGACGGTAAGCCAACTTATGTTGGAGTTATACGTTGGAAATGGGCAGAGGTAAAGATCTGAGCAACTTTGATATTGGCCAAGTCTGTATGGTCAGACAAATGAGTATCTCCAACAAGTTTAGATCTTTGTGTGACCTTTTGTGTATGTGTGTCTCCCTGCCCACCCATCACAGGACAGAGATGAACGCTACTTAATGCTGTTCCAAGGCCTCCTGATCATGTTGTCCACCAGTTCTCGAATGAGTGGCTTCATCTACCAGGTCAGAATCCACGGGACTCATCAGGCTTCTCTCCCTCACACCCTTGCCACACTAACGCTGAGGTGTCCACCTTCCAGGGAAGGTTACCACTCACTGCTTCAACTGTGATCAAGCCAGCAGAAGACGCCGAAAATGGCCATCATGCCTTCGAGGTGACAGGTCTGTTGCCCTATGAGTTGACGCTTCCTCGTTTGAGTATTAGAAGTATGTGTACTTGGAATCGGATCGTGTATCCACCCATCATTTATGGGGACACCCTGTATATCTTAAAATGCATTGATTGTACATTTTAGCAAGTGTGAGTATTTCATATAAATAGTAAATGCCATCCGCCAATCATATTTTTGCCACGTTTTTGAGGTCTGTTCTAAAATGAGTGATCTTACTATGTATATATGTTCAGGTTTTATTGAAATGTCAAAGAAATATTGGGAGTGTATCTCTGATGTCAGTTAATGTGGTGTGCAGTAAGGGAGATCCACACAAAGAGATTCTCATGTATGTATGTGTGTGTGCCTGCTCCTGCCGGCAGGGAGTTCCGGTGAGCGGATAACGTTCTTCTGCAGTACCCATCAGGATTATCAGGAATGGCTTGAGCACCTGACCAAGGGAGGGAGTCCAGTGGGTACTGTCTGTAAGGTACGCCAGTTACCTGGAGCAGGACAGTAAGACGTCTACATGGATGTGTAATATCAACGTATTATTCCCTGGATTCTAACGGGTCTGGATTCAATATTAGTTTAAACACTAGAACTTGTGGCCATAAATGGAAATTAGCGAGAGAACATTTTAACACAAATCTGAGGAAGCACTTCTTTACACAGCGTGTAGTTAGAGTATGGAATAGTCTTCCTGCTAGTGTAGCGGAAGCTAAAACCCTGGGTTCCTTTAAATCAGAACTAGATAAGATTTTAACAACTCTGAGCTATTAGTTAAGTTCTCCCCAAACGAGCTTGATGGGCTGAATGGCCTCCTCTCGTTTGTACATGTCTTATGTTTCTTATGTATTGTATTGTTCATTGAAATTGTTCAATTAATTCTTTTTAGTCCAAATTTATTAATTTAGCGTAGCATGTTTTATCTAATGCCTTCAGAAAGTTTTCCCTTCTGTTGTGTTGGAAAGCTGTACTAAGATGGACCATGCTCATGATGCCCCTCTAATGCCAAGCTGGACCCCTCTAATGCCAAGCTGAACCCCTCTAATGCCAAGCTCCACCCCTCTAATGCCAAGCTCCACCCCTCTAATGCCAAGTTGGATCCCTCTAATGCCAAGCTGGACCCCTCTAATGCCAAGCTGGACCCCTCTAATGCCAAGTTGGATCCCTCTAATGCCATGCTGCACCCTTCTAATGCCAAGCTGGACCCTTCTAATGCCAAGTTGGACCCCTCTAATGCCAAGCTGCACCCTTCAAATGCCAACTTGGATCCCTCTAATGCCAAGCTGGACCCCTCTAATGCCAAGCTGGACCCTTCTAATGCCAAGCTGCACCCCTCTAATGCCAAGCTGGATCCTTCTTCTGCCAAAGCCAACACCAAGTTATACCTAGACGTTTGTGGAAACCATTAGCTTGGTCTTGGAACTTTTGAGGTATTTTGGCTTGCAAGCAGAGAATTATATTTGGAAAGGTCAAGCCTGGCCTTCCTCTTCACTGGCATGACAGTGTCATACTGGAGGCTTGATCTGCATGTCAGGCCAAATGCACGCCATGCTGGTGGAAGCTTTTTTTCCATCATCAGGACCAAAGCAAATAGCAAACACTTCAAAGGAATTGTTTAAAAATATGAGCAGCATTCTGCAATTGAAAGCCTGAGGTATGGCAGGTATTTCTGGGGTGGAGCAGATGTACTTGGAAGAATGGTTGAAATTCCAAACTACAGTTGTCTTAAGTTCATACTGAAAAAGCAGCAAAGACTAAGAGTGGTATTGGCTGCCAAAAACCTCTCCACAAGTACTGACCTGCGGGAAGGGATTAATTCCTAAAAATTAGACATTGACATCTTAAAAATAAATTGGCCTGAACGCACCGTGCGACGTCACACTGATAAGCGGCCGACTTGTTTTTTCGGGAAATAAGAAGGCTGTGTTGTAGGCCCTGAAGTATGTCCTTGTTTGTAGCCTTCTTGAAGTTTCTGCAGACTCTGTCTGTCAGGTGAGCTTCTCTCTCAATCTTGCAGGATGGCCGGTCTGCACATGGTGCCACAGCGCACCAGGCCTCTCCCCACGGCTTCAGCTCGCCCCTCAGTAGCCGCGGACCCCTCGAGCCCCCAAAAATTGCCAAGCCCTGGTCCCTGAGCTGCTTACGGCCTGCCCCCCCACTGAAGCCGTCTGCTGCGCTGAGCTACAAGGAAGTAGGTTGACATAGGTTTCTCCAACCAGAATTTCCTGTCGGTGTATAGTTTATAAAAAAAAAAAAACCAGCACTGCGATAGTGCACTTGGCCTCTCTGGATTCTCTGGGTTAAAGTTTTGCATACTTGCCCTACCCAGGGATCAGGCTCAGGTTTAATCACAGGCGAGTGCAGTGTGACAGTGCAGGCATTTGCCAGTCTGCCATAGCATTAGATGTGTGGTGAGCCAGAGTAGACTGTCTGTAAGCTGAAGTTCACAGCTATAAGCTACACAGCACTATGTGGCCTTTCATATGCAGAATATATAAATTATTCAGAAAATCAGTGTTGGAAATCCGCACTGTTCCTTCACGTGATTAAAAAAACACAGTTGCGCTCAACGTGTGGCGCCGCTGCTTACAGCCTCCCATGTTTGAGTTCCGATTTCCTTATCGTCACGTAAACAACTTTTCCTTTGGTGTGTTAGGTATAAAACTACACATAGCTTTCCGTTTTCTGCGGGATTTCGCTGCGTTCTGGGTCTCTCCCATAACAGAAAGTGCCATTCTTACCGGCAGAGTGACTCACCGAGTGTCACCTAAGCTGGCCACCCAAAGCCAGCGTGTTCCGGAAGGACGCTAAAATGATGTGTTTTGAGTTGAGTGCAGACTGGTATGGATTTGCTCATGCACCTTTTCTCTCTCTTCCCATCCTGCTCTCTGTAGAGGATGTCTTATATCCTGAAGGTAAGGCGAGAGCTCTGTGTGTGCTTGCCTTTGCTGGAGTGGCTTGTCACTCTCCCCCGCGTCCTGCCCTCTCTACTCTCCCTCATGTTCCCTGCTCCCTCAGGCCTTTTCCCAGTTGCTCTCTCCTTGTCACGTTTGTTTCATACTCTCCGTTTTAGGTGCACGCGCATAAATAATGTGACGTGTCGCCTCTTGGAGAATCCTCGGCTTAGGTGAAATGACTTTCAGGCCTCACCCGTTGGCATCGTCTAAATCCGTCTACATTCCCGTCGTCTCTCCTGAGGGCGATAGGCGAGCTTTCCCCCCCCCCCGCAGAGTTTTGTCTGAGTCGTGTTTGCTGTTTGTGTGCGTCTCTTGTGTGCCTGCTGCCTCACGTTGCCTCCCTGCTCTGTGGATGGGGCTGAAATGGACTTGGGTAGGCGGTGATTCTGCTCGCTTCCCGCTCCTCCGTCGGACCGTGTGCCCTGCCTGCTTCATTGGCTCTTGTAGCCAGTCGCTAAAGCTTACGTTTGTATTAAAAGTGTAACGTCAACAATGTGAACGTTTGTCTTGTTGGGTGTTCGTTAAGAGATCGTTAATTAATGCAAAGAATAATATAAAATGATGACCTCCTTTGCAAAATATAACAGAACGCCTGTGAGCTGACCACATACAGTAGACTCTGACAGTGATATGGGTCTTAAATTTCTGTATGTGATCTTAGAAAGTGGTGTTAGGAAAAGCCAATTAATTTTTTCAATAATTCCTTTTAAATAAATATTACCAATAGGGAGATTAAATCAAATTATTTTTGAATAATTGTTATTATTACATTTAATACTTGACATGTTTAAATCTCTTCTTTCCTCTCAACCACTTCAAGCTTTTAATAATTTTAACACTGCATTACAGCAGGTCATAAATATCACTTAAATCACATAAATATCTACAGTACCATTTGGTTTAAGTGGTTTAAGTGTTAAGTACCACAAGCCTTGTAATGTACATGGTAATATAGCTGGTATCAATTTGCATTTTTTTAAAAAAGGTGTCAGATGCAGGTGTAGCACTTGGTTTCTCTCCAGGAGACCCTAACCTGCCCCCCACCCACACACACACACACACACACACACAAAAACACACAGACAGTTCACACAGCCATCTCTCACTTCCACAGGACTCCAGCAAAAGCCCCAGACCCATTACGAAGTTTCTCCAGAAGAGAAAAACTGAGAGAAAACCATCAGATGATGAATTCCTGTTGAGGAAAAGTAAGTATGAAAACTCCACAGCATGTATCTTCCCAGCAGAGGAGCAAGGTGCTGACAGCCGTGCCATGTCCCACGGTGGCAGTGCCAGGTCAGGCTGGGGCACAGCGTTTGTATGGGATCGCCGACGTGTCTTTGAAAGCCACCTGTGTGTCGGTCGGCGCCGCGCGGCGTGGGAGGAGGCAGCCGCTGTTTGCTGATCCTTCGCAGTGGATGGTGTGACTAACGCTGCTGACATTTTCCACCGTTCCAAGACGCTGGCGTAGCGACTTTGAGAGCTTCTCCGTTCGAGAGGATTCCTCCTCACTCGCTGTTGCTCTGCTGTGTTTTGAAGGCACCGCGGCACTGGAGGAGGACGCGCAGATCCTGAAGGTCATCGAGGCGTACTGCACGGGGGCCGGCTTCCACCAGGCTACCACCGGTCAGCTCAGGCCCGTTTCGTGGACCAATCACTCGGCTCCTCTTGTTCTCAGACACGCTGGCCGTGGCTGTGGCCAAGTGCTTAATCCCCTCCAAATCACCCATGAAGTTAATCCATGACGGGTTACCCAGGGCCTTGTGCACACAGCAGAGTATACACAGCATAGTAATCACAGTATAGTATACACAACATAGTATATGAAGCATAGTAATCACAGTATAGTATACACAACATAGTATATGCAGCACAGTATACACAGTATAGTATACACAACATAGTATATGCAGCACAGTATACACAGTATAGTATACACAACATAGTATATGCAGCACAGTATACACAGTATAGTATACACAACATAGTATATGCAGCA
>JAODJW010000048.1:7697194-7710669 GCA_026777045.1 Hyperopisus bebe
CTGGGTTTAATAGAAAACCTACTGGACGGTAGCTCTCCAGGACCGGAGTTGGAGACCCCTGGCATACAGTGTAGTATACACAACATAGTCTATGCAGCATAGTATACAGAACATAGTATACACAGTGTAGTAAATACAACAGAGTATACACAACATAGTATGCATGGCATTGTGCTTCAGCATAGGCTTCTGAAAAAAACATCAGCCACATGAAAGCTGAAGAGGAGAGCTTTGCAGCGCGCACCCAAGCCAGACTGCGCCGTGAACTGAGGCGTCATCACAATTGTGGTTGTAATGTTGGCCGGAAGCTCAGTTAACAAAAAAGATGTTTGTTTGTTAGCTGCAACGTTTTCGTGTGAGATTTTTTTACTGTTGGAATCTGCATCCTCCTCATAGCTTCTTGGTCTTTTAACATTGGTACGAATAAATTCATGAAGACAGAATCCAGTGGTATCATTAAGCTTCACAGGTACAGCCTATACCTCGTATCTGTGTCTATAACGTGACCCTCATTCACACACGTCAGCTGAACATGCATAGAGCCTCATGCCAGATTCCATTTATGTTTTATATACGAATTTCAATCTTATTAATAACTTTCTTTTGAAGACTTGTGCGTGTGTTTCATTCAATGTGGAGGTTTTCTTGATTTCTCAGTTTTAGCCTTTTACTAATTAGTGTTTGTGGGCTAAGTCTGTTACTAACTGTGCCACTGAATAGCACAAAAACAGAACTAAGTCATTTGCAAGGGGCTTTTCTGAGCTTCTGACCTTTATCATGCAGATGAAGCTGCTCAGCACTGGTGTCTCTCTGCAGGTGCTCGCAGGGAGTGCGTCCCTCAGGTGCTCCTGCCCGAGGAGGAGAAGATCATCGTGGAGGAGTTGAGGAGCAACGGACAGATGACGGTGGAGGAGAAGTATGACCGGGGAGGGATTGTGTCCTGAAGCCTGATTTATGGTTATTGGTTATGGTTATGACTGTATGCAGAGGTCTAAACAAGTGGCTTATGCCGGTGCAAATGTTTTCACTGTTGCATGGTTTGCGCTGCTGCAACATGTTGTTGCATATTTGGGGAGGCTATGCCGTAGGGTACCCGGCCACGTCGTACCAACGCCGTACCAACGCCGTACCAACACAGCCATATATCAGGCCTTATTCTGTTCCGTTGGGGTTACAATCAGGAGCTTCTTCCACCTCTTTCCCAAAAGGAAATCCCTAAACAAGTTGTCTTTTGCAGGAGTCTCGTTGATGCCGTTTACGCATTAAAGGATGAGGTCCTTGAATTAAAGAAGGTAATGCAATTGCATAAAATACTTTGCGTGCATATAAGCATAAAAATCCGTACGGAACTCAATGAGAATTGTACTTGTATGGTTTGGTTTTCTCGTGATGAACATCATGCTGTGGTTTGCCTGCTGCGGAGGGCCAGGAGACGGTGTTTGCAAAAGTATGATCTGCGTCTGATGCTGGTTTGTTCCCTCAGGAGAATAAACAGATGAAGCAGTATTTGGAAGAGGAACAAAAGTCACGTAGAGAGCTGGAGAGGATGGTCAGGAAGCTAGCGAAACAGAAGAACGACTCTGCGTGGGAGGACGGTGGCCATTAAGCGTCAAGCTCCAGAAACCTGCCACACGCCCGCGGCTTCCCTGTGGCGCCAACATGTCAGCCGCTGACGGACCCTTTAGAACAACCTGGACAGAAACACATTTCACATGGACTGTTTCTGTTCCTTAAGCAACTAATTAGAGATCGCCTCAGATGAGAGAGCTAGGAATTAATTGGGCAGTGGTGACAATTTGTGAGAGATGACAGAAAGGTAGACGGCGCCAGAAACGTAAGGAAGTGTGGCGTGAGATGGCAGGACCACCTGCACATGTTATCTCAATTAAGTGAAGTGATTGTTTTTCGATAGACGCTGTTTTTGGGTTTTCTGGAATGATCTAAGTACCGTGAGCTACTCTCTACAAAGGAGAACATTGAGGCAGAATAATTGGAAATGAAAAGTCGCCTCATGAGTTGGTCTGTAATACCATGAAAACTGTGAATGGCCTGTCAGACTACTCAGTTTTAAAGTACACATGAAACAAGAAGTCATCTAAGAGACTCCCGGTCCTCTTGGCGTGCGTTCAGTATTTTGTTACTAGATGACTAATTTGGTTGATCTTGGATGTGGTGAGAAAGTGTACGAATTGTATTACTATTTTATTTTTGTAAACCGAGCGTGCATTTCAGACGTACAGCCATGCTTCAGCTGTATTGCAAAAGTATTTGCTAAGGCTGTAGATTTAAACGTGTTTTCAATTTTCACGTTTCTTTTATTCCGTGCGGCCCCCATAGTCCTGACACATATAAGTAAGGACACAGTATTTCATGTTTGTGCATCGAGGAAATCAGTCTGAAATAATAGCAATGAGATAATTTACATGTCACTGTTTGTTTTCAGTGAATGTCTGAACTGTTGCCTCATACCCTTCTTATTAGACGTATGATCTGAGTAATTCATTTTTTAATATCTTATATATTACATTTATAGACACTGGCAAATGTACTTTCATATGCAAAATGATTCATACTCTGAGGGGAAATATATAATTATATTGCTTATTTATTTTTCATTAAAATATTACAAAGTGTATATTTCGTACTGGAAGAAACTCTTCAGTTGAAGGTTTTTGGCCTGTGTGAATTCCTGTCCGTAATCTTTTGTTTGATGTTTATTTGCGCAGACATTCAGAATATGCACTTTATCAAGCAATTTATCAAGCATTCGCGCCAGTGAAATTAAGATAACAAAGGAATTAGAACATCAAAGGCATTTTGGAACTAAAGATGAACATTTTATTTTGTGTTTTTTGTGTATTTGGTAGAACAAACTGGTGGTATGTCTTTTGTTTGCTTTTTGTTTTTGTTTTTGCCTGTTCACAGAAAGCTTCACAAATCAGACCTAAACACTGAATTCAAGGGTCCAACCAGGGGTCCTTTCTGTGGTCAAATACAGGACAGATGTTGAGCAGCTGTACCAACCACAGAGTGATGTCATTGTATTTAGGAAATGGGCGGGCAGTTAACCTGTGACCTGAGAAGGCGTGGTCCATTCTCGCTCGAGTACGGGTTCGACGCATGCTGTGAAAAGTAACCAAAAACCAAACCCCGCTGTGAATCTCTTTAGTTTGCAAGAAAAGCTGAAATTGCTATGATTTAGCGCAATAAATTGGTTGCATCGATTTTGCTGTTGATTTGGTATGTGGTTATTTGCGGGACAGAAACAGCATTGTGTGTGGAGGCCCCAGATATACAGTAGCTGATGTTACTCTGATGAACCTTTAAGGCACCAGTCCCAAAGTAAGGATGCAGCTCTTTGAGAATCGGGGCTGTATGCTGCACCGATATTAACTCTTCCACTCTGCTTAAATGGAATTTCTGAGTTTTCCTCTCAAGCTTGGATTGACAGCAAATGTATGACTCACTGATGTATATTTGAACTGTTATACATATCAATAGCCATCATTACATTTGTAATAAAAGTAAAGCATTGCTTGCAAATGTCTGTTGATGTCTATAAAAAACTTCCCTCTCAGGTCAGAAACATATGAAGTCTGAGCAGATCCAGATCAGGATATTTTTTTTTTGTCTTCCTCTTCCTGGCCTGTTGCATCATTTTTGGAATCTGTTCTCTTCAAACCAGCTGTATGGTAATAGAGTAATTCCTAACACTTTCATTCACCTTTTACCAGTTATATTTTATCATCTCTTCTAAGAAGAGCGAAGTCTCCGCTATGTTTGGGGAATTCAGTATTTTACGCCGGAAGCTACCTCTCTAGCAGGTGTTTTAATCAAAACCAAACGCTCAGATTATTTAATCTAATTTTTAAACAGCTGCTGAAGCTGGCAGAAGGAAGAGCCTTTGTGGTCGTAAAGAAAAACTTCCAGCTGGCTGTCGCCATTAGCGAAGGGGGCCTTTCGTCGGTGCCGCCGCGCGGAGCGTGGATGCGGGGCAGGAACCCGTGTGACTGATCGACACATCCTGTGCGCAAGAGGCGGCACGCTTTCTCAGAGATGGCCGCGCTCTCGGTGTTCGTGTGGCAAAGTCACAGTTTCCGTGTGGGAGGACATGAGGCGTTCCAGGAGCCTGTGTCCCCCCCCCCCCCCCCCCCCCACACTCACGGCGGCACACGAAACGCGTGTGGCCCCCGGATAACACCCAAGATTCATCATCTACCTTCCGATAACATTTTCCTGGAGCAAATCTCTCACTATCTTGGTAATCAGTGATCGATGAAGTAACATTGCTGCAGCTATTGCATTCGCCTACCAAAACCAGAATTGCAGAATGTCGTCAAAACATCTTATTTGTCTGCACGATGTCTCAGCATGTTGCCTCTGTTCCAGCTCTTGGACTGAGAATATCCCCTGGGTGTTTCCTACTCCTAAGTGATGGCGTTAGGGTCAGTTGGTAACTGAATGGTAGTGGCAGGGCCCTATGCAGATTGTTTAGAGCAGTGTTTCCCAACCCAGTCCTCGGGGAATCCCGGACAGTCAGGAACACCGAAAACCTGGTACAGGCGTGCTGGGAGCTGGGAGGAAGCAAAAACATGGACTGTCCGGGGTTCCCCGAGGACTGGGTTGGTAAACACTGGTATAGACCAGGGGTAGGGAACCTGGTCCATGGAGAGTCGGTGTGGGTGCAGGTTTTTGGGATCGGCCAATCCAACTCCAGTCCCGGGGAGCCTCTGTTATTGGTTGATCGAGAGGTCATCCCAAAAACCTGCTTCCACAGTGGCTGTCCATGGATCAGGTCCCTTATCTTTAGTATGGAGGAATGAAATAACTTAAAAATTATTCAATTTAAAGGCAATCAACAATAAAATTGATGGACTTTATTGTCTATCTGGATTAAACTGTTTAAGTTGTGTGTCACAGGTTAACCAAAAAAGACTTGAGCTGTTTTCACTGCTTAGATCATCTACAGTTGTTTTATGCTGGTTCAGATAAGAATCTTTAGGTCAACGTTATTACTTGGTAGTAAAGTAAGGTAGTTGAAAGCTGTCAGACCTTTTCACGTCAACAGACCTGTGTTATGATTTAGCCGAGCGGAATGAGACTCCGGCAGGTGCGGAAGCAGGAACCAGGTTTGGTGAGCCCATAGAAAATGACTTTGGGTCAGCCTCAAACCGCCAGGCACTTTGGGGGGGAAGCAGCGCTTTACCCATGCTGTCAACTGCAGGAACGGACTGCAGTTGGAGGGGACACTGACAAGATTCAAGAGATTCAAGATCAAATTCGTCACATACACAGTTGTACACATACAACATGTAGTGGAATGTAACCCTGGTCACTCCGAGCAGCTGTCCATGATAAGAGAATAATATAATATAAACAATATAAAATAAAAATATATGAAATATATTCAGCTGTACATAACCTATAGATAAGTGACACGGCCAAAGTGATAGTGCTGTGGAATATAAGCACAAAAGACTCTGACTCTGCATTCTAGATTCTATTTGGTGGGACTTCAACCCCCCCTAAGAATTATTTTCACAAAACCATTTAGCAATTTCCAGCCATCCAATTGTATACCAACCTCTCCTGCTCTGGGTTCCGGGCCAAACACCTCAGTGTACTCATAGGCTCAGAATGTTGGGCTGTCTTGGTTGACACACCTCTTTAAAATTATTTGGAGGTTATATTTCAATTGGCCTGGGAACATCTTGATGTTCCCCTGGTGAAGCTGGACGAGGTGGCTGGTGAGAAGGAGGTCCGGGTATCCCTGGTTAGACTGCTCCCCCCGCAACCCGACCCCGGATGAGCAGCAGGAAATGGATGGCTAGTTTATGATTATTACCTTCTCTTTTCGCTGCATAATGTTTACTTCCTGCATAGAATGTATCACCTGGTAATGTGTGAGACACAATTGTCATTATTAAAGGAAAATTTGAAGGCTGCGAGACAATTCATAATTAAAAGAAAGGGCGAAGACAATCATCTCTTTGTTAAAACAGAAACTCGAAAGAGGAATAGCTTAGGTGTTACTTTCTGAGACGTCTGAGTTTTTAGCTCAAAAGTTGAATGTGCAGTACAATACATAGTACAGAACACCAAGCATCTATGTCAAAATGATAGATTTGTAGCATGAATCTGATTGGCTTGAGTGCCTATAGTTTGTTTCTTGTAAGGCTATCAGAATTCTAAATCTGAATTCCTGTTAAAAGGAGTCCTTCCCAGCTTAGTTACCAAGAAGCATTTAGCAACAAGGACACAGTTTCAGCTGCATGTTATTGCCTATTTTTAGTGATTTTAAGCAAATGGCAATATACAGTGTGACTTTGACGTTTAAGCAAATTTAAAACAGTAAAAGAATGAAAATAAAATGATATGCATGTTGTGGCGCACTGTAGTTGAACAGAGAATAAGAAGTACTACTTAAAAAAATGAGGGAAAAATAAACAAAAAATCTTTAATATATGTTATTTTTAAGTTGCACACAATTAAGTAGAGAAGTTAGATTGCAAAACAGGAGAAGAAAAACAGTAAAACTGTTTATTTCCTGCCACCCCCTTAACTAAGAAGTTACACGAGAATAAAATTATATATGTAGGCAGTTGCCATCTAACTGCAACATGCAAGATCTTACACCTTCAACAAGCCATTCAAGTTGAAATGTAAGTCTTCTTGCTCTGTAGTGCTGTTTTTTTGTTATTGTTGTGGCCAGAGTCGTCTTGTTGCACATGTTGTGTGTCAGTGGCAACACTTCATCTGTATCTTGAGTTTTAGCTTCCTCCTACCTAAAAAAAAAAAAAGGCTAAAAAAAAACTAAATTCCAAGAACGCGACAGGAAAATCACGATAGAAGCTGCAGGCTGCGTCTAGTAGAAGTGCACTGTGCACCATGCAAGATCTCAGGGACACGTTTGGTTCAAAAAGAGGGGGGGGGGGTATCTAAGCCCCACCTGGCAGCCATTGCACTGCTAACGTTAGTTTTACTGCTAATCACTTTCGCAGTGGGCTAAATAACCGCCTTTGAGACAACTGGGCACTGCCACGACTTCCCCGCTTTACGTTTTCTTCATGTATTCCGGCTTGGTTTTATTTAGCTGCAGATGCTATGAATCATCACTTTTTCGTATAAAGGAGGACATTTTAAAGCTGTAAAAACAAAAAAAAGGTACCGATGACAAGTGTGACATTTTCCGTTTGAATATTGGAGAGTGCAGCACCCCAAACCACAGACAAGCACTGTGTAGTCAGGCGTGTCAGTGGTATGTATATGGAAACCTGTAGTACACTACAGGAAGTTGAGGTACAGGGTAAGGTGGAGTCCTCAGTGGGGGATTTTGGGGGATGCTGGTACTTTTCACACCAACCAACCGTAACCTTAGGCCCTGAGTTCCAGGTGTTCATAATGTGTTTTTGGATATTTCATTTTGGGGCTGCAACTGGTTACTTAACGATTTTGGGCTGTCTGCTTTCGTAAGGTTCGGGGGGGGGGTTCGCAGTATGATACTCACCCCATTGCGAGCGCTTTACAGAAGCGTTCCTGTGCTGGAAGGTCTTGTGTAAGGGAGGAACACTGGCGTCAACTATATTCCCACTGCTGTGGAACTCTGCGTCATGTTTAGCTGGTGATAAATTCATCCCATGAAGTCAAAATGAATACCCAGAATTCCACAGGCCATCGCAGAACTGAACATGTGCAGTCTGCTAAATCTACCCCTATTCTCTGGTATTTACCATGTTTTGTACCGCAACTGCTTTTGCACAACAACTGTTGCTATTATTCAAATTGCTGTTGTTGTTGTTGACAATTTCTCAAATCAGTTTCCATGATTCCATAAGTTTTAATATAGCTGTTTATAAAACGTTCTTCTCAGGAGTTTAACAGTATGGTTCCATTGGGTTTATGTATCTACATACATATTTCACACACATTTTTATTGTATTTTTAATATTTTCATATATACCAATAAGATTAAAATGGTGCATTTAATTGTACACAAAATTGGATTTCTTTAATATAAATACATTCCTTTAGCACACACTCATTCTTTTAATTATTAATACTAGTTTATAAATATTAACCACATTCACTGACACAAACAAGCATGTAAAACAGCAATAAATTAAGCAATAGACAAACAGAGGATCGAACCTGAGAACAGAAAAGCTTCTTTTGAAATGGATCTTTTAACAGTTTATCATGATTTTTTTTCCTAGGCGGTGGGCTGGGATTTGTACTCGTATTTCGTCTAAACAACTCATCTTGGGGGAGGGGGGCACGCAAGTTAATCTGCATACAATACTATATCAAGGCCTAGATACTGACTGCACTCATGTGTAGTAAATGCAGCTTCAAAATTAGCTTCAAAAAGTGCTTTTAAATGAGCTGGAAATGCTCTTCTCTCCTCACTGATTACCCTGACAACACAATAGTCAGGTTGTAAATGAAATTAAGTTTTAAAAGACCCATGTGATCTATTTCCTCAAAACTGTGGTGGAAGGAAGTGTCCTGTGGACCTATCAAAATTTCACTGAGTGCCTCTTTGCTGCCATACCTTGTTTGAAGGCATTGCAAATGGTCAGAACTGAAAGCTATTTCTGTCTACAGTCACCTTGGCATTATCGACTGCTCCATCTTAACAGAGCCTGTCCGGTAAATGTCATGCAGTACTATGGACAGCCCCTCTGAAGTAGTCATAATTTTTGGAAGACAATATAATTTCTAGCTTAGGTGTTCCAGCTTCTTCTGTACAGTACATTCACTGGAAGGTGTGGTGACAAGAAACAAAAGGCAACATGAATCAATACACACCAGCTCAAGTCTTAAAGATAAAATCTGATCTGTAGTGCTATGACTTAAATACAAAAGTAAACTCCACTATGGTCAGTATACATTTTTTGCTTCCTGCCTCTCCACTTTAAAAGAATGCATCTAGACCTAGTAACTGATGTTCTACAAGTCCAGTCTCACAGCTCTGGATTTTACTTTTTCCAAAGCAAAGCGTCAGATCGCCTGCTTTATTAGTATCATCCACGTGGTTGCACAGAATCAGTGATTTCAGACCCGTTAAGGCATCTGTAGTAACTGGAATAATCCGAACGTGGTGGCAGTCCCATCGAAATGAACGAGGTCCTTGTCTGTGACGTTGACGGAAACCTTCTGTCCGCTCTCCAGTTTGAAAACCCCTCCTTGGAAAGAAGTACACTGTTCCACACTGCTCTTGTAGCAGAAGGCTTTCATCAGGAGAGTCCCTTCTTCCTTGCCAGAAGTACCACTCCATTGCATTACAGTCTGGACCAAGGGAATTTTGGGGTGTGTCTTTGAGAAAGTAACTTGTGAGTAGATGTAATAGTATCCTGACTGACCAATCTGCAGCATACCACGTCCATAGAGGTGGACCACGTTCCTCACGATGGATTCCTTCTGTTCCCATTGCAGTTCCTTCACTGTTGGCAAAGAACATTGCGAAAGGCATGAGTGGATCACTGCTTATAGAAGTAGGACTGACAACTAACCGGTAAATTGCCCAGCAGCAGTAACTAAGAGATGATGCCCTGTCTTCTTCGCTGACCCTACAGGATTCGCTTCCTTCTCAACATCTGTCAGAGATGATAATCTCCCTCGTGTTTTATGGGCGATGACGGCGTCTGATAGCCATGAACCGTGAGCTGAGAGATTCTGCATTATCGGCACTGAGGATGAACAGATTCACTCACATGCTGATCGTGGAGAGGAATCCTGGGAGGGCTTCTCTGCCTTCATGTGGGCCAGGACCCCCGATGTCCTAAACTGGCCGTCTCTGGAGTTAGCTTCCCCTAAAGTGACAAGCAGAGGCAGGCCGATAGGTCAGGGCAGAAGTCAAGGCTTTTGGCATTTTTGGGTTCTTGATTGCAGTCACACGTTTTTATGAAATTGAGTTTCCTCTTGTGGGGACCAAAAAAATGGTCCCCATATCATCAAAATAACAGGCTTTTAATCACATTGTGGGGACATTTGGTGATATATACATAACCCCCAGACACACACACATTATATGATATTTTTATAAAGAGAATATAATTCTTTATTTCTCAATCTTATAGAGATTCATTGAATACATACCTTCTCCTTCAGTCTGTGAAATCTTAAAGTAAAAAGAAAAAATATATTAGTAATTTAGACTGAAACAATAATTGTTTTACATTTAAGGCCTTGATTATTTTTCTTAAGGTATTATAGAATGTATGATGTATAACAGTGATTGGGTTGGCCAGTGACAACTGTAGCGTTGCAGTGAGTGGATGGGGGGTGGCATTGCTGAGGACTCAGTCTGACCTTCAGACAATCCAGCACTGACTGATGTCCCAAGCTGCCTTTGCCACAATCCTGCAGCATCTTCATCGCTACAGCCTCTTCTCGCATCTGGCAACGAAGGCAAGGAAATGTCAAGCCGCTTCACACCATGAGAGTGCTGACACAGGCTCCATATCGCTATCGCTAGCATCATTTCAGGTTCATGTTTCACCAGCATGAGAGTGTGCATCCGCTTCATTTAAGCCACAGGTCAAGCGTGTTCATATTATTACCATCTGATAGATTATCGATGATCACAGAGACTGTAGATGGTAACGCCAACCTTAAGTTCCGAGAGCCTGTAAAACTTTCACGTCCCTTACTTCATACTGGATAAGCTCCGACAAACCAGCATAGATTTAAATTTTCGAAGTCAAAGAAGTAAAATTGTCCATGTAGTCTTAAACATTCTAGATCTGTCTTTGAGCGAGCAGGAGCAACACAGAAATAATACAGGATATCAGGGTTGGGGTCATTCCGGAATGCATTTATCAATTCCAGTCCAAATCAGGAAATGGAACTGGAGTTGGAACTTAAATCTCCCTTAAATTCAAATTCAACTCCAATTCTGTTCCCCATAGTTTTTTTTTTTTTCCAATCCCAGCTCCAGTTCCATTTCCTTATTTGGACTGGAATTGATCAATGCATTCCGGAATGGCCCCAACCCTGCAAGATATACATAGCTTCTCCTGACAATCAGCAACTGTTGACACATACATGATAATCGAGCAATAAATGTTTCATCTTTGTATAACTATTTACAGTCTGTTTCGAGAACAAATTATTACGGATATCTGATTTGCACAGTCTGTATTTCAGACAGAACCCAGGACCGGTACCGACTGCTTACATTTCCTGCTCTGTTGTTGCTCCAGAAGTAGATGAACATTCCTAAAGTCACCAAAAAGTGGAGGAAGATGAGAGCGGTGAGGCCCCTGATTTGGCCCTTGGAGTGGCCGGTCCCCGGCCTGGGCTCCGGGCGGCTCCCTCGTGGAGGTACAGGCGGAGGTGAGCTGTTATTGTACGTGTTGATCATGATGGTGGAGAAAAGCGTAGATGTGGCAGGCTGTGTGCGCCGTACGCCTCTGAAGGTCTCCCTCGCCTCGTCGCCGAGTATGAGCACAGATATACTTCCTTTGTCGTCTCCTCTCCACCTGACGTCACTCTCACCATTCACTGCAGACAGTCTTTCCTTGGGTTCTTTCCATATATCATCAAAAGTTAAGAACTAAAATGAGACCTCAGCACATTTAGTTCCAAAAGCTATCGGAGTACCATGGTTACCGAAATACACGCTGAAACCATCTTCATGGTCATGCTGCTGCCATTTTTAAAGGCCTACTTGGTAGATGTTACTTAATTTATGCAAATTACTTATTTATTTACAAAACTACTTTTGTTAGAGCCTGCTCGCCCTACAGGAGACGAGAGTTCACAGTCACAGACTACTCGACTGGTTTGTTGAACCTAAACCTTGGTCTGGATTTGTAGTTTCTGGACCTAAACTACACCTCTGGGAGACATAAGCGATCAATTAGGGGGTACAAAAGAGCTACAAAAAAAAAATGAACGGAAGAAACACCTCTGGGATGCATTCTAGTTTTAATACGTTTCTTATGAAACTGACGCAAGCAAGCTAGTTAGTAGACAGATACCCTGTACCATGTTTATAATATAAATGAACTGCGATCAGCAGAATCTCACCTAGGGTACCAGGACACCCAAGGCCGGTCTGTGAATAAAGCATCCTTACATTTCGTTATGTTCACAAAAAAATACTGAATCTGCTTATAGAGTCTAGCAGTGAAGATGCAACTTCTCAATGTTCTATTAAATCAAACAGGAAAAATGCGTGAATAATCGGCTGTGGCGTTTGGCCTTTATAACACATTACGTTGAACTTGGAGAATAAGACCGATCTATGCGCCTGGTCCGGCCTGTAATTATACTGCACTGCGACATTCCTTATCTGTGTCATGTAATGTAAGAATAGTTAATTAGCATGTTGTCAATGACACCCTTGCCATAAGCTAGACCAGGTGTGGGCAACCTTATCCTTAAAGGGCCGGTGTGTATACAGGTTTTTGGGATAATCTGTAGGTCAGCTGTTCAAACCGAGGTGTGAGGACTCTTCAGATAATCAGTCCTCTAATTAGTAATCTAATTAGGGAGTTGCAGCGAAAACCCACATACACACCGACCCTTTGTGGATAAGATTGGCCACCCCTGAGCTAAATTATGGGTGAAAAAATGTCTGAACATAAATTTTGTGGTTGGATACTAATACTGAGGACTGTAATTAACTCATACAGTTAATTAGTTACTTTTATTTGTATTTGAGGAAAAAATTTTTGCCTACTGTACAAAACAGAAAAAATGTAATGTACTTTGTTTGTTTGTTTATTTATTTATTTTTGGGCCCACAGAGCCCATCAAGTAAAAGCGATCTGCAGTTATTTCTTGGAATAGTGACGGGTAATGCATTTTCTAAGCATGGATGCGTAAAGGAAATACAACGTACATTTAAAAATTTGCGTAAAGTAAATGCAAAGGCATCGGAGATTAAGCTAACGGGAACAATAACAGAATATAACTGAGTCAAGAATTCGTGAGAATTTCGGCTCCGCGTCGTCGTTAGCGCCACGCTTGCCCACGCCTTTCACTCGGAAGTCCGAAAGCACTGCGTGGCTCGAAAAGCCGTCCAGTCCTGCGTCACCCTGCTAGAAAGGCAGCGTGTATGAGATGGATGGATGGACATCGTACGTGTTTAAGATCAGGCTTTTGCTTCCATAAGCGTGTCAGTAGTCAAAGTGCTTCAACATTTTCCAGCTGGAAAACTTAACAGCCCATAGTACAAGTGACATGCAAGTTCCTTTGATTCTTCGATCTGGGATCGAAATTTAAACATATAAACAACTTTGTTTTCTTAGAAAGTGTCTTTGTAGTTCCTCAAGGGGAACTATTACTCTTAGGAAAGCCTTATGTACTTCGACACGAAGCATTCCTATTCCTCTTCTCTTACAAGCTGCAGAAATTGCGACAATCTGTTTTTTAGAAATCGTTGACTTCTCTTCTCTTTCTTGGTCTTTTTGAAAGTCCACTTCTTTTGGGAGAAAGTATGACTCTGCTTCCTTGCATGTCGGCAT